>CM021250.1:12454724-12536943 GCA_010577795.1 Isatis tinctoria | reverse complement strand
ATATTGATAGGTTGTGTGAATCTGATAGATTTTTTTTTTGTAACAAAGATTTATCTGCTTATATGTTTGTGTTTACGTTCTTGCAGGCTAAGAGTTCCCAACCACCTAACACTAAGTCTCCTGAATATGAAACTAGATTGAACAATTTAAGAAGAGAGACACACGGGAAGCCTCGGGTTTTCATCAGTTGCCATGGAAGTGATCTCTGCATACCCTTTGTTAAACATCTCGTGAGTACTTTGAGAAATGATGGGGTCAACGTCTTGATAGACAACGACGAGAGAATGTGGACAAAAATGCTACAGCTCTACAACAGGATCGAGGACTCAAAGATCGCAGTCGTTATCTTCTCCAAGAGGTACTTAGCTTCAGGGTTGTGCTTGAACGAGCTGGTGAAGATGGACGAGCTCGCAAAAGAAGGCAAGCTCTTAGTGATTCCTGTCTTCTACGAAGTGATATCTAACGATATGAAAAACCTTAAGGGAGAGTTCGGAAGATGTTTCAAGGAGATGAGAAAGAGACACGAGGAAGAACCCAAGAATATCCAGAAGTGGGAGACTTCCTTGATGTCAATGACAAAGACAACCGGCATACACTCGGAAATTCACGGGTATTCATTTCCTGATAATCCTTATTTATGGTTAGTTTCTCGTTGATCCATATCTGCTGAAAAGGAATTGTGGTAATGAATGTTGGGTTCAAAAGACTCATCGTTAGTTTCACATTAGAAGTACATGAAGGCAGTTCTTGTTTCTAGGTAGCAGGACTAGTCACTTTGTATTGATGATATTAATCAGTTTCCCTCACTAAATTTTGCAGCATAGATGCCCCTCTTGTTGAAGCGACCGTTAAGGCAGTTCAGAGAGAGCTAACCAAAACAGCTGGAGGAAAATTCAGGTCCCTCGGAAGAGGATTTATGGCTAGTAGACGTGTGTTCATTTATGCTTTGTTTGCTGCTTTTCTCTTTAGTCTCTTCAAGTTCCTTTACTTTTCACTGATGCAAAATTTGCAGCCCTTCAAGTTCCTTTACTTTTCACTGATGCAAAATTTGCAGCCTTGTGGTATGTTCTTGGTGGGTTTTGTACTTGTGGGGTTGGTGTTGTGGTCTGTTATCAAAGTATTTACAGCAGGCAAGACCAGATATGCTTGTAAGCTGTAA
This sequence comes from Isatis tinctoria, assembly GCA_010577795.1. NCBI lineage: Eukaryota > Viridiplantae > Streptophyta > Magnoliopsida > Brassicales > Brassicaceae > Isatis > Isatis tinctoria. Next base: position 12,535,784 of record CM021250.1, on the reverse strand, counting down.
TGGTTTTGGTTCTGTTGTTTGCGGTGCCTAACTTGTCTTTGTTATAACATTTGAAATAAATTTCATGTATTACTTGGTTTCTGAAACTGCAACTCTTACACGTATTTCTCGGTTTTGTTTGTTGTTGATGATCATCTCTTCATGTGCTTTCAGTTTTCACTACTGATGATCACCAGAAAACAAACCTATTTAATTTATATTCTATTTAATAAAAAAAAATTCTTAGAATTCTCTGGTTGCTACACATCAGCTTTGTAAATAATAATGTCACTAGGATTTAATCTGCGCTTGCCGGATAACTTCTTGTTTAAGTTTTTTTTAATAAGAGTTTAAACTATATAATTTGGTTTTCGGTTTTGAGAAAATCTCTAATAATGTTTTTTAACAATGATATAAAATAAATTATCCAAATAAATTTTGTCCCGTTCAAACCCATATTATAATGGGTTTTATAATTGTTGGTTTGATTCAGTTACTTACTGATTTAATTTAATTGAGTATTTTCTGTCGTCGATCTAATTCAATTGCCGGTCCAATTTAATTGAATATTTTTTTGTCAATTTTATCCAATCTTATATTTATTATCAAATGTTTTTAATATATTAATTTAATGTCATGAATCATAAATAATGAACTTTTATATAAATGTATACAATTATTTTGGAACTGTAGGGTCAGATTTTGAATTCTCCCAAGTCCCAAAACTTGAAGAGAAACACAATGAACCTTTATTACGCATTAACGATGAATTAACATGCCCTTTACATAAACAGATGACATCTCATATGGAATATTCAGTGCTTTTAATTTTAGTCTACGCTTATTGCCTTATTATTTAATTAGAAACGAGGATAACGTAGTTTTTGTCAGTCGGTTGTCGTTCGTTATTTATATACAAAAAAAAAGAAGTACTAAAATGTCTTAAGACTCTTGACTATAGGTATAACATATTTAAGCCGGCGAAGTATGATATACTTTTTTTTATAAAAAATAAAATAAGTATGATATATTTAATATATTATTTCAATAACTTATTTGTTATTTAAGTATGATATACTAACTAGTTTAAAATGATTTTATGATAAAATAACTAATTTAACACGATAATTTCATATTTTTTTGAAATACTAACTTATTTAACATACTATATGATATACTTATATGTTTAACACGTTAATTCTATTATAAGACACTCTATGATATAATAACTAATTTAGTATATTATTTTCTATTGTAATGTGTATAATGCGTTAATTACATTACAACACATTAACTGATTTAAAATGATTTCTCTATGTTATGATAATGTGACATTTTAATTTTATTATAACACCTTATATGATATACTAACTAATTTAAAATTTTATATAAAATGATGATAATTGGATTTAAATGCTGATAACATTTACGTGTAAACAATATTTACATTGTATTTACGTACTAAAAATATTTAATGTATTATTCTTAACACGTTAATGGTATTTGATATTGGAGTTATTACAACGATGAATAGTGTTACTGATTGTTAATAAACATTGTTTTTAGCAATTACAAATTTCATAAGTAATTCAAAAAGTAAAGTTAAATATGGTATAGTTTTTTGTGTTCTTTTCCTATTTTTTAAATCAAATATAATTTTTTTGGTCAACCATTAATATACAATAACATCACTGAAAATGAAATTTCTATGTATATTGATCTACATCACTTATTAAAAAGTAAATGCCTTTCTGTACGTTATATAGTATACAATAGTCTACACATAAATGAGTAATAGTTAGATCTAACCATAGTTGTAATGATTTAAAATTTTAAACTATTGTATTGTGTAATGTATAACGGTTTAGATCTTAACCATAGTCTAATAATTCAATATAAAAAGACCGGGGGTAGATGATTGATTGTGTGTATTTCTATAATTTATTAATTACTGGGTCGTGATGAAGCATAGTTAATATAATAAGAAAATATAAACTTAATGAAGTTGACCATAGACAGTATATGATTAATTCAATTAGTCCAGAGTTGCATCTTGCAACAAGAAAAGAAAAAAAAAAAACACTTTGCAATGGCTGCTTCTTCCTCTTCCCAAGTAGTCCCAAAATCATGGCAAGTGTTCATCAGTTTTAGTGGCCAAGATTTGCGCAACAACTTCATTAGCCATTTGGAGGAAGCTTTCGAGCAGGCTGACATCAACTACTACATTGACACCAAAGAGATCCCGGGCGAAAGTCAAAGTGCTATTTTCACGAGAATCCAGCAATCACAAATCGCATTGCCGATCTTTTCAAGCAAGTACGCTGAATCAAGGTGGTGTCTGAACGAGCTCGTGGAGGTAATGAGACAGGTGAAGCAAGGTACACTCAGAGTCATCCCAATCTTCTTTAACGTGTCCCCAAGCGATGTAGGAAGTCCGTACGGAGAATTCGGCTGTAAGGTCTATGTACAAAGTCAACATAATCCATCCGATCTGCCCATTTGGTCGGCGGCTTTAAAGTCTGCCACGGGCAAGATTGGCTTGGTTTTGAAGAAGTATAGGTAAATTAAAAAAAAAAAAACTAGCAAAAGTACTACTGTTTCATCATCTCTTCTTGTTTCTTATCCAAGAATCTCATTTAGTTTACCTCACTCTTATTGTAGTAACGAGAGGTTGCTCATTCATGAGATCGTTACCTGGGTCAAAGACCTGCTAGCTCGCCCACCAAGCTCAGACAATGAGCTCTCTAAGGAGCTATCACCAGTAAGTTCTTGCATTAGTTCCTCTAGAGAGAGGCCTTCCTTTGACGATGTAATGAATCAACGCCTTAAGCAATTGGAAGACAAAATAGATTTTGATGTCGATGTAACTCAAGTTGTTGGCATTGTTGGAATGCCTGGGATTGGTAAAACAACTCTCGCTGAAAAGTATTTCAACAAGTGGAACGATAGGTACACGTTTACCAAGATTATCTTCGGCATCCGTGCGAAGTTCGAAGAGACAGATGATCGTTGGCTGGAGAGGAAGCTTCTGGATGGTCAAGAATTCACTAACGAGGCTGATGTTTTCTCAAAGAAAATTTTTCTTGTTTTGGATGACGTGACCGACAAGAAACACGTAGATTTTTTACTCAAAAACAGGGCGTGGATTAGGGAGGGAAGCAAGATTGTCATTACAACGCGTGACAAGTCATTGATCGCACTACTGAAACCACTTGTTTACGAGGTCCCTACCTCGAAGGATATAGATGCCTCGAAGGATATAGATGCCTGGAACGTTATACCGCGTGACAAGTGTCACAAGTCATCGATCCCACTACGGAGACTCGATGCTTACATGGTCCCTCCTTTGAACGATGTAGATGCCTGGAAGCACTTTAAGCATAATTCCTTTGAATATGGAGTCTCTGGTACCAAAGCGAACTTCCCCACGCTGACGAAAAGTTTTGTGGATTATGCTGGAGGCAATCCACTAGCCCTTGAAGAACTGGGAAAGGAGCTTTTTGGGAAAGACGAGGGTGAATGGAAGGAAAGACTAGAAACGCTGCCGCATCAGTGCAATGAGAATATCAGAACACAACTAAGAATCAGTTATGACAAACTGAGTGATCAGCAGAAGGATGCGTTTCTCGACATAGCTTGTTTCTTCAGATCAGAGGAAGAAAATTACGTAAAGTGTTTACTGGATCAGTATGGCTCTGATGATGTTGTTAAAGAACTCGTCGAAAAGTTTTTCATTTGTATCTCTGCGGGACGAATAGAGATGCATAATCTAGTATGTACATTTGGCAAAGAACTTGGTTCATCCCAGGTAAATCGTTCGGGGGGAAGAATGTGCGATCATAGCCAAACTATTCTAATTCTAAAAGATGCAACTCAGCAAAGAAGTAAGGTAAATGAAATGATCTCAAGTCCTCTACAAACTTCTTATGCACTTTGCTAACTTCTTTTGTCTTTTAACTTGTTACCAGGAAATGAAAGATGTGAGAGGTATTTTTCTAGACACATGCACATACAAAGCAAAAAATGTAATACCAGTAGGCGAGGTAAGGCTTGTCGAATTGTTCAACCCGAAGAATCTACGATACCTCAAGATCTTCGATTCTCTTTGTCCAGAGAACTGTAAAGTAAAGTTTCCCGACGGACTTAAGTTCCCTTTTCAAGAGATTCGATATCTCCACTGGGAGAACTATAACTTGAAGGAGCTTCCATCGCACTTCAACCCAAACAATCTTATTGATCTCAGGCTACCTTATAGTAAGAACATTGAACGTGTTTGGGAAACTGTCAAGGTATGTTCTATGTGCTCTTTTCTTTATTACTTCATTTGACTATGATCTTGGATGTTTCAAATGCAAATTGATGTCCATATACATTTTAGAAAAGAATAATAACGTTCTTGAACCAAGACACTAGCCCTATTTTTTGTTTTGTTTTGTTAGAGTAGATACATTATATACAAATATGTCTTTGGTAATGATAGTTTGAATATTACTTGTGAATATCCCTTATGGATCTTTTGTAGTCCCTATATATATTTTGACATCTATGTATATATCTAGTCAAACATTAGTATCATTACATATGATATTGACAACAAGAAACAGTCTCATTGTATATCTTATAGAATATAAACGAAAACAAGTCTGAACTTTGATTAGTATTAGTTTCATTTGAAGGTAAACACAATGTTATACCCTCTAAAAACAGATGACGGCGAATGTAAACATGCAATCAACACTTATACATATGACTCAACGTGTTCTGTATGGTTGTTACAGGAAGTGCCACGGTTGAAGTGGGTGGATCTAAGCCATTCAACTAAGTTGACTGACCTGTCAGCATTGTCGAAAGCGTATAATCTTCGAAGACTGAATCTTAAAGGCTGCACGAGTCTGGATAAGTTGCCAAGGGAATTGCAAAATATGAAGAAACTTGTTTTCATAAACCTCAGAGGATGCACAAAGCTCTCCTCTCTACCAGAAAAACTGAACTTAATCTCTCTCAAGACGATCATCCTCAGTGGCTGCTCAAGCTTTAACAAATTTGAGCTCATTTCCGAGAATCTTGAATTTCTTCATTTAGACGGCACTATCATCTCGACTCTTCCTCCGACCATCAAGAACTTCAAGAAACTTGTGTTGTTGAATCTGAAAAACTGCACAATGTTGGAGTCTCTTCCGCCGGGTTGTCTTGACAAGCTCAAGGCTCTTGAAGAACTTTTGCTCTCTGGTTGTTCAAGACTTAGGAAATTTCCTAAAATTAAGGACTCCATGGAAAATCTGCAGATTGTACTACTTGATGGGACTTCAATTGAAAAGCCACTTCAAGAGCCACTCCAGATGAATGGCCTATCCATGTTGCGGCGTCTATGCTTAAGCAGAAACGATAAGATCAAAAGCTTGCAACCTTGCATTAGTGAGCTCTATAATTTGCAATGGATCGACTTGAGGTATTGCAAGAATCTCACATCTCTTTTGACGCTGCCACCGAATCTTGAGTACTTAAATGCACATGGTTGCATCTCGCTGAAAACAGTAGCGAGTCCTTTAGCTCTACTTGTGCCAACGGAGAGGGCCCCTTCCTCGTTCATCTTCACCAACTGCGAAAAACTGGAGCACGTCGCAAAGAATGAAATAATATGCTATGCTCACAATAAGACCCGGATCTCGTCAGATGCATTGAATCGCCATAATAAGGTATTTTTCCCGCATAAACTTTCTATTCTATTAAGTTGGAAATTTCTGGTCTTGTCCATATTAGTCTTTCTAAACCTAGAACAATCCTTCGATAATAGTACTTGCTTAGGTCCCAAGTCCCAACAATAGGATCTCTAATCTTATAAACATGTTTTAAGATTTTATTTTGCTTCAGAAAGATGATTTTTTTGTTCTTTTTCTTTTTGTAGTATGTAAAATTAGTTTTTCATATCTAATTCATCCATACCAATTAAATATAGTTATGTATAACAAAATTCTAAAATTACATTATAACCAATGAGATTGTATCTTTTGAGAAATTGCCTTTGTTTATGTTTTTTTATTACAAATAGTTGCGTCTTGTCTTTTGAGTTGTCTTGGTAAATGCTTCGTTTACATATATTATCATATAAGTCGTTTAATACAAATAAATTGCATCATTTAATAACATTTTCTGATCTATTCACACTGATGTCTTTTTAAATTTTCTTTTTTCCTTTTAAGTTTTTTAACTTTGAAAATACGTTTTTATTTTCTCCAATATAGTGAAAGTTCCTGTACTTGTTCAATATAATGGAAATTTTAACTAAATCAACAAATTCCATAAGATTAGATTTGGTTTACAAATAAATTTTTAAAATGTGTGAAAATTCTAAAACAGTTAACATAAAATTAAAAGTACAGAGGAATTATATTATATTAATCATCTTTGGATTTGTATGCAGGGTCTTGCTTTTGAAACATGGGCTGCCACTTGCTTTCCTGGAAGTGTAGTTCCTGCGTGGTTCGAACACAAGGCTTCTGGAGCGGTGTTAGAGCGAGAGTTGCCTCCATATCTGAGGGACAATGGGTTTGTTGGCATAGCTCTATGCGCTATTGTCTCGTTTCGAAACTATAAAATCCAAAACAACAACTTCTTGGTGAAATGCATATGTGAGCTAAACAGTGTCAAGACCGCTTCTAGGTTCTTCAATTTCCACATCGGAGATCTATCTGAGGCAGACAGTGAACAACAACAGTGCACGATTAACTCCAACCACGTGTTTATTGGCTTCACCAGCTTGTTGAATATCAACCAGTATCAAGAGGTCGAGGGTGAGAAGAGGCGTGTTCCTGCTAAAGCCTCCATCAAATTTGAAGTCACAGATGGTACTTGTGAGGATGCAAAATGCGAGGTGCTTAAGTGCGGTTTCAGTTTGTTTTGTGAATCTGATGATGGTTCTTGGGATGCAAATGCTGATGCAAGTCGAGTGGTAAGTGAATCTGATAATGGTGTTCACGTTGCAAGGCCTGACGATTCAACGGGACTGGGAGCCGGACAAGGCGAAAGTATATTTTTTAGTCTATTGGGAAAAATAAAACTTTTTGGTCAGTTGAGAAGAGTGTTCAGGTTATTTTGAATCCACGATGCCACTTAAAACAGAGGAAAAGCTCGAGTAAAGGGATCTAAGTGAAAGACATGCATGAAATGGACAAGGTCTGTCTCTCAAAGACGAATCCTGATGAGGAGGGGGTCTGAGGTCTCATCTGATAAAGAAAAGTAGCGGTCTCAGCATGAAACAAAGGGTTCAAAAGCAAGTTTTAACCACTTCAAACCCATGTGCTGTCTCTGAAAAAATCAGAACCGACCACTCGAGATTGATGCACCGAGAGAAGACAAAGAACGAAGGCCTGCAACTAAGTCGCCTTCTCGCGATATTAATGAAGCGTTTTGACAAGGAGAACCGGGATTTAACTCTAGTTGACAGTTGCTTTATGTCCTTGTCTTGAAGTCGTCTATGTAAAAACAGAGTACGAATGTTTGAGTGTCCATTTGAGTTAGCGTCAGAGAGAGAGAGAACTGTAAAAGACTGAAGGCTCTTTTAAAGAAAATTCTTTAGTGAATTTTTTTCTGAAGATACCTCTCCAGGATCCACACTCTTTAAATCTTAAGTTTCTTTACATTTGTTATGTATCTGATTTGCTTTGAAAACCAAATATCCTCTCATAATTCATAAGCGAAAACATGAGAATAAATTAAGAGGCAAATGTTGAGTACATCCCTTACCTCTTCACTATTCTTGGTTGGCAGGGAACAGAAGCAAATTTTGAGGGCATATTTTTGGATGCATCTCATTTGACATATGAGTTGAGTCTTATGGTTTTTGAAAATATACATAGACTTAGACTTGTGAAGCTACACTCTTCAACTTCTGAAAACAATTAGTCCAAGCTATGTCTGCCTCAAACCCTTCATTCGTTGCCTGATGAGCTAAGGCTAAGGGACGAAGGTGAGAGTCTATGTTATGGTGTAATCAGTTGCTTACATGAGTTGGAAAACTTGTATACAATTATTTCTTACTGTTAAATTCTCTGAAAAGAGAATCTCCAAAAACTAAAGAAGATGAGTCACTCTCGGAAACTGACTAAAATTCCAAGGTTCTCAAAGGCCTCTAACCTTGAGCATATTGGTCTTGAAGGATGTACAAGTCTGGTGAAAGACTGCTCTCGTTTACCAAGTCTACTTGTCATGATTCTTTTATAATCTCTTGAAAGTTCTTGATTTATCGAGATGATTAGAGAATCAGACTTGGCTGCTTGCCAATGTAGATCTGTCGGTCGATACAGATAGCCTGTTGACAGCATATGCAATATTAAAGCGCCTAAGCTCCAAGTACTATAGGCTTCCAAGAATCATCAAACCGAACGCCAGAGTTTTTTATTTTATTTTGAAACTTATAGTACTATCAATAACTTCGGTGATAGACTGGTCGAGCAGCCAACATCTTTGTCTTCGCATAGCACGAGATCAGATGTTGGTTCTTGTCAATCTTGTCAATCTTATTATATATTTCTTTCTTTTTTGCACAAACGAAGGATCGTATTCAAAACCAATACCGTGATTTTGGGTTCATTTTGGTGGGCTTTATATGATCCAAAACGGGCCCAATCCTTGTTGTGTCCATACGATCTATTAGGTCAAGGAATTAGGGTTGGCCGTATTTGTATCGCGGAAAGTAACCGAGCAGATCTCTCCCTCCTCTATCTTCCCTACTCACTCAGGTTAGCTTCTTCTCTCCCGCCGACATCTGTCTTCTTTCGCTTCGGTTGTTTCGTTCGTGATTTTTGATTGAATAGCGTAAATTGACAGAGATGGCCAAGTCGAAGAATCACACAGCGCATAACCAGTCGGCCAAGGCCCACAAGAACGGAATCAAGAAGCCAAGGAGACACCGTCACACCCCAACCAGAGGGGTAAGTCTTTGTACACGTTTAAACCTAACTATCCAGATTTCAATTGTTGATTTGATTTTTCTTTTGTTTCTTTCGTGAAATGTTGCAGATGGATCCTAAGTTCCTGAGGAACCAGAGGTACGCAAGGAAGCACAACGTCAAGAATGCTACCGCTGAAGAGTAAGCTTTGTACGAGGTTTTTATGAGTTTGTGACTTGAACCAGTTTTAATATTTTCGTTTGATTATGTCTAAGTAAGTGGTTTTTGTATCCAGACCTTAATTTAATATCAGGGATTTTCAGTTCATGTTCTCTTCATTTTGCATTTCTTGATTTTGACTGGTTCTTGTTCAATAGTGAATGTTACGGTTCTTGTTTCATGGTAGTACTGTGGTGTAAGAGAGTAACCATCTCCTTCCTTCTTGTGGTTGGTTCATGTATCTCTCTTTAAGTGCTTAAATAAGATCAGCAAAAATTCTATATTGGTTTCTCTAGCTTGAGCTGTTACGGAAGTGGGCATAGTTGATCGTCGACTTTCCTTTGCTTTTTGAAATCTTGAACAGCTTTATTGTTACAGTGTAGGCTCTGAATAAACTCGTTCTACTCCGCAGCTTATTCTTATAGGTTCCATCTACTTGTTCTACTTTGAAAAACCAAGGAATACGCTTAGTGTAAAAGCCTTGTTTCAGTCGTTTATTTGTAGCGTGTATTTGTTTTTGGATTTATTTTTTTCCTTTTCTTTTTCTTTTCAATCCATTGTTCGGATGGCTCATCTTTCACTTGCATATACGAATTCAGTTTTGTTAAATAATAATTATCTATGGTTGTCATCTTCTTAATTTCTGCATTTGTGTTAAGTTTGTGCTTGTTAAAGTAGTAATATCTATGGTTGTCATATTTGGTACTTATGATTGTTGCAATAAGAAGAAAAAACAAGCATATCTAAGGTTGTTATGTTTCTGAGAATTAGAATGTATAATATCTGAATCTTATTTCTGGAATTTCTTCAACTCTAGAAGATGCATGTTTGCTAGTTGCTAGATCCGTTTGCTCTCTTTTTTCACATAAAAACATGGATAAAACTGGAGGAGAATTTTGACAGTGAAACACTATTGGAATCGAGAATCTATACCTTTGCCTTTACTTCACCAACTCGTTTTCTAAGAAGACCATGTTTAGAATCCTACCAACGACAAAAAGATCCACATCCACATTTTTTTCCTCTGTTCAAACATGCACCACAATCACAAAGTTAAATCAATCACCTTTTGTCAGTTATTTGTGCTGTGCTTCACAATTGGCTATCACCTGAGATGGCTCCATCTTCTCCTTTACTTGGACTGTCATCTCAAGCTATGCCTGTAGGGTGAGAAAATGATAGATTCACTGATAGTATTCGAGGAACACACAGAACAGTGGAAAGTTCTTTATCTGTCCAGGTTATAAAGGTGGAACTTTGTGCAGCCTGATGGTGTATTTTTCCATCGCCAGCCTTCCTTGATCATTGTTTGTTGATGATATGATTGTGCAATCTAACTCTACCGATATGTTTCTCAAAGTGGTCAAAGATCAGGGGTATGTGAGTGATCATGTTTCTAGGAAAGGAAGGGAGAATAAGTTGACATGGTTTAAGAATGAATAACACAAACCTTTTCATCGAGGAGGAGAAGCAAACTAATCCCCACCATCTTTTTTGAGGTTTTTCGAATTCTAGAAGCGCAACCACTTGTTGGATAGATCGACGAGTCCTCGAAGGTGACATAGTTGCCGTGAAATAGCTTCCACGTCGACTCCGGCCGTGATGACAGTCGAATCAAAGAGAAAGGTAAGAAGAAATTGTAAGAGGAAGATGATAATGGGACACAGATGAGATGGAAGTCGTGGGAGTCATAATATTATAGGTTCAAGTTTGGAAACGGAGGAGGAAGGTGAAGATTGGCGAGTTAATGGCAATTGAAGGAAGAAACCGATGATTACAGTTGAGTAAATGAATAACCTGCCAACGGTTACCAAAGGGTATGGCGATCATTTGCTTCCTGCTTCTACTTGCCTCTGCGTCGTTCTCATAGAGTAAAGAGTACGAGAAGACTTTATAGGTAAGAGAAAAAGATTACAAATGATATGGATCACGATCTCATGCCGATCAGATCTGTGACCTCATGCCGATCACCACCAAGCTCATATCACTTTGGTCAATATAGTTTCATAAATCGCAATAAGAACCAAAGCTAACATACGATCTTTATTTATACGAAGTATCCATCTTCACTACTCTTCAACGGCGAGCCTTCGGAAACAGCTTTGTCTTCCCTTTCCTTTCTTCTAATCCAACTCATCCGCCAACTCAGCATTCACTCTTTCCTCTGTTTTACTTTCCGATTGTGATGAATCCTAGACTTCAAGAGAATGAAGAAGTATCTAAGAGTTGTATACCGCATTCTTTTATCGGTATTATATCCTTCTGGTGGTCAAGGCACAAAAACTCAAACTCCACATCGCTGTAGTTTAACTCAGCTGGACGATCACTGAATCCATCCGAAGGGAACTCGAACTCGACTATGATGAGATGATTCGTCTGAGAGCGTATGTTTGTCACCAAACTAAAATCTTTTTTATCCTTTACACCTCTGAAAAGCCAAATTACCCAAAAGTCAAACCGACATACTCTTGATTCCACCACGATGCAAGCTTTAAAACTCAAGATTTTTCTGGAAAGAGAGATCCGAGGCAAAGAGACGGTTAGGAAATTTCCATCAGCTCGATGAGTGAAAGATTCAGGAAGTTCTTCACCAGGTAAGATAGCATATGCACAATGTGAACGGAGAATGAACTCTCTCGCCTGGTGATTCAGTTTGAAGCAGTTAATAAATTGGAGAGCCATCTGTGGCTGGTCGAAGGAGCCATATATACTCTCAAGTGAATCGCAATAATTTGCCGTTAGAATGGAGAGCCATGCAGGGAGCTCTGGCAGTGACACGAGATTTCTGCAATTATCGAGGTCAAGATAATGTGGTTGTATCTGGAAGTCTCTCAAAACTGTTATAAGACATGTTTAACCTCAGCTCCTGAAAAGTGCAAATCTCCCCAGGATGGTTCTGCCAGCTATCTTCAGTTAATGCTTTGCATTCTGAAAAGTCTTTTTTTTTTTTTTGAATGAATTTTAAATTATATTCAACCAAAAACCTGTTTGAACTCAAATACAGAGCAGCCATTCTCGAAGGTAGATAGGTACATAAATTTAGAAATTGCTAAGAAAACAAATAAAATTTTCAAGAAACAGACTATGTTCTGGTGGCGAACCAGATCGATAGAATTTCTTCCATTTTGCTATCTCCAGAGTTGCGCAGAAGACTGAGACGATTACGAACCGTTTTGTCCACCATTCTATTTACCAGTAGCAAGCCCATAGGCACTTCTCCATGACGACGTCGATTTCTTTCACGCCAGATGGCATGTATCGCTGCCTGCATAGCATATCGAACCAAGAATAGAGAGATCTTATCCAGAGTGTTACCAGTTACGTGATGGTTCAGTGCGAACCAGCTTGTTGTGTATTTTTCTTGCAGGAGACCTTTGGTGAGCGAAGACCATAGCTGAGATGTGTAGGAGCAGTCAAAAAATAAATGGTTTCGTGTTTCCAACTCCCCTGTGCATAGACAGCAGTTCGGGTCGTTTGACTCACTCCATTTACTCATTTTATCAGCAGTACTGAGTCTGTCATGCATAGCTAACCATGTAATGAAAGCCAGTTTCGGAGTAGCATAGGTAAACCAGACTGCCCTAGGCCATGATAGAACAATTTGTTCCCCTTGCAGTACTTTCCATGTTTCCTTAGTCGAGAATATTTTATTGAACCCGGTTGTTTGCTTCCAAAGCGCCGTATCGGCTCCATCTTTTATCGACTCTCTACTTGAATAAATAAGAGCCTCAATGTCGTTAAGAGCTGCAGTACGATGATGCCTAGGCTTATGCGTACGCAGAACCTCTCCCACAGACGAATGAGCTCTGATATCCAGATCAATGCGCCCACGAGCGCCAACAATCTCAGAGAGAATGCCCTTGTCCGACCAGTTCTCCTCCCAGAACAGCGTTTTATCTCCATTCCCTATCTGTTTTTTATAGAAACCTTTTGCATAATCTCTGAGCTTTATTACCTTTTTCCATATCCATGAACCTAATGAGCTTGTCCTTGCTACTCCCCAGAATGTTTTGTTGCGCAAAGTGTATGAATCCATTGGCTCCAGAGAGATTTTGTTGTAAGTAAACGCCATATTAGTTTCAGACCACTGACAGTGTTTGTTCCTCTAAGCCTTCTAAGCCCCAGACCTCCCGCACTCTGCGGCTTACAGATGCCATCCCAAGCTATTTTTGCTCTCTTGTTGTTCAAATCTGGTCCAGACCAGAGAAAGGCGGAGCACAGACTTTCAATCTCTTTCACACACGCTCCCGGAAGGCAGTAGGTCGAAGACCAAAAGTTAATTATACTCATCAGAACAGATTTTATTAACTGAAGCCTACCAGAGAAAGATAGAAAGCGATTAGTCTAGGAACCAATCCTCCCACGTATCCTTTCAATAAGCGGCGCATAATCATTCTTTGACATTCCTTTTGTCAGCAATGGAAGCCCGAGGTAACGAACCGGTATCTCACCATTCTCGAAAGGAAAGTTGGAAAGGATTCTATTCCGAGAAGGAGACGACATTCCCGCCATGTATATTGTCGACTTTTCCAAGCTTATTTTTAATCCAGACCATATAGCAAATTCGTCAAAAACCTGAATGACACCCTCAATCGATTCCTGAGTTCCTTCAACGAAGACCATAAGGTCATCCGCAAAGCATAAATGTGTGAGGGATAGCTTATGACATTTGGGATGGTAACTGATCTTCTTTTCCATAGCTGCTTTGTTTAACTTGTGAGATAGGACATTCATACAAATCACAAACAAGTATGGTGAAAGCGCACATCCTTGCCTCAGCCCTCTCAAATTCTGAAAATACCCAGCAAGTTCACCATTAACCTGAACGGAGAAGGATGCCGTTGTAATACATAGCCTGATCCAATGAACAAACAATTCTGGTACTCCCATAGCAGTGAGGGAGTTTAACACAAAAGACCATTGGACCGAATCAAACGCCTTGGATATGTCAATCTTCATTGCACATCTTGGAGATACTGAGCTACTGTGATAGTCCTTCACGATTTCAGTAGCTAGGAGGACATTTTCCATAAGAAGTCTCCCTTGCACAAACGCTGACTGATTAGGCAGAACCATCTGAGGAAGAAGAAGTTGTAACCTGTTAGCAAGTATTTTTGACACCACCTTATATAAAACGTTGCAACAAGCAATAGGCCTGAAATCTTTCATTTCGTCTGCATCTGTTTTCTTTGGGATCAATGCCAGTATTGTTGAGTTGACTCCTTTAGGTAAGAAACCCTTGATGAAGAACGATTGTACTACAACCATGAAATCACTGCCCAAAATATGCCATGCACGTTTGAAAAACTCACATGGATATCCATCGGGACCAGGGGACTTGTTATCTGGCATGGCAAATAAAATAGACCGGACTTCTTCATCAGTGACCCGAAGTTGCAGTTTTGTCTTTTCCTCCTCCGTGCAATGAAAATCCAGAAGGTCACTTAATTCCTCAACCGAAGTACCTTCATAGTCCGTTGGTTCATGCTGCAGAAATGTGGTGAAAAAACGTTCAGCTTCTTGCTTAATGTCATCTTGTGAGGTTGCCGTTGAGCCATCTGGCCGTTTGATTTCACGAATGGAGTTCTGATCTGCACGACTTTTAACAGCATTATGAAACACCTTATTATTTTGATCGCCTACTTGAAGCCAGTGAAGCTTAGATCTTTGTTTGTAGAACTCTTCTTCTAGACTGGCCACGTGCAGCCATCTAGCATGTGCATTTGATTCCGCCAAGAATGTATCATCACCCGGCCGTTGTAGAGCCTCCAGTTGCATTTCGCATAAGTTAGCGTAGGCGTCCTTTGCACGCTTTGGCAAATCACCAAGTCTCTCTTTCCTCATTTTCCGAATCAGTGGTTTCAGAAGTTTTAGCTTTTTGGAGAACCGATACATTGCTGAAGTAGAGTGGTTTCCGTTGATTGCCAGAAAGTTTCTAGTGCCGGAAGAAATTCTGGAAGAAGTCCAATAGCGTTAACATACTTGAATGGTTTGCGCGGTTTCTGTTTCTCAGCAATCAATCGTATTCTACCCCTCAAGTGATCAGAGCAGCCACCCGCCTCAAAAATACAGTATGATTGACCAAAATATTGATGCCATTAATCATTTATCATTACCCGATTAAGTTTCTTGCAGATACGCTTGTTGTTCCATGTGTATAATGGACCCTGATAGCCGAGGTCCATGAACTTACAATGGCGAACCACATCCTGGAAGTCACGCATTCCTAGGGAAATATAGGGGCCAGTATCCATACCGGAGTGTTCCTCAATGTCAAGAATCTCATTGAAGTCTCCTTTGATCATCCAAGGCTTACGATGAAACGAAGGAGCATCATTGTGACTTTTCAAATCCTGCCAGAGCAATCTCCTTCCTTGGACAGTATTAAGAGCATAGATGAACGAACAATAAAATTCATTCTCCATTCCTTCCAAAAGGACAGAACAAGTTATGATTTGGTCACTTATAAATACCGGAGTCATCCGAACCGTAGACCTCCATAGCACCCATATGCGACCACCCGAATTGTAGTCATAATTAGTCATAAAAGACCAGTCTTTGAACACAGAGTTAACAATTCTTTCCACGTTAATCTCTTTTACTCTCGTTTCCAGTAAGCACCCGAACTGGAAATCCCCATTGCTTATCCAGTTTCTTAGTGCTGAGTGTTTTGAAGCTTTGTTAAACCCTCACACATTCCAGAAGAAACTGGACATTTAAAAATGTTTGCGAGTGTTGCGGTTTTTCGGGAGGCCTATGTATGCATCCCGAGATCCTTGAGTAGAGGTTCCTCGCCCTTCGTTTTGTTTCTTCTTTCTTGACTTTTGAGTATACAGTTTATTCTTTGTCTGTTCCTCCAAAATGTTGATATCCTCTTGATTAGGATCTTCTATAGGAGCATCGAATGTGGTCTGACCTTCTATTGGTATTTCTCCATCCTCCACATCCGCGCTCAGGACCGCGAACTTTGATGGGGAGATCATTGTATCCTTGACAGGAGGTAGCACATGCTTCTTTCTCCTTTTAGTTGGAGACACAGATGACCATTCTTCATCTGAACTTGTTCTCCCCTGATTAATGTTCACCTGCAACTCTGTTTCTGACATTGGCTTGTCCGTCTCTGATGAAATATTTTGGTTGTCCGGTTGTTATGTTTCATTTACATGTTCCGAAGTGCCTTCTTGTATTAGATCATCCGAGATCGTTGATTCATTCTCGACCACTAATACCTCAGGTTTCTTAACCTTAGCCAGATGACCCCACTTATCACAATTGGAATATCTCGGAGGAAGCCACAGGTATGAGAATTCGACCACAAACACAAATCCTTGTTTTGAAAATTTGATATTCTCCGGAAGCTCCTTGGTGATGTCTGCATTAACAAACACTTTAGCCACCTCAAAATTTTGACAAGCTTCAGTTTCTGGGTGGAGTCGAATTGGAGGGCCGACTGCACTTGAGATGAAGCACAATGCTTCCCAGGAGAACATATGGAGTGGGACTTTTTTCAAATGAACCCATAAGGGAATGGTATTAGCTTCAGGCTGTGCCGCTTCCGTGATCGGATCCCACTTAGATACTACCATCGGAATGTCCGCTAAATTCCACATACCCCGACGGAGTACACGAGATCTAATCTGAGTGTTGCTAATCTTGAACTTGACAACCGTTGGAGTGACTTGATAAACATCTATCTTTGGTGAATCGGGACCTTGACTCCAAATTTTGTTGACTATAACATGTATCTTAGCAATGTGTGGAGAATCAACAAGAAACTTACCCACAATGAAATCCTCCCAGATCGGAGTAGAACACCGCAAAACCTCGTCGGGAATTTCCACCAGATATTCACCATCGGATTTAGAAATTTCGACATCGTAACTTTTCAGAGTTTGCTTTGATTGAAGAACTGATACCCATGTCTGCTGTTTATGTTGACTTGTTGCGTCTTTATCTTGATCTGTTTGCCTCACCGGAGATGCCGGAGAAGCGGGGCGGCTCCCCGTTGACATACTTAGAGAAGAAAACTGAAACCCTCAAAATCGCCTCAGAAATCCCCCTCAGAGTAAAACGGCAGCGTTTCCAAAAAACTTCTGCTCCAAATCATTCTGAAAAGTCTACCTCCACCAGATGTTTCAGTTTAGATATGTTTGGGGAGATCTTTTTTAAATATTTGCAACCATTCATCGATAGGGTAGCTAGGCCAGAGATATTCTCGATCCAATCAGGAACTTCCTCTATCGCAGTTCCATCCAGATAGAGATCTGAAATGCTTCTTGATATTCCTGGGAAACTTCTCAATCGTGAGCATCTATTGAGATTAAGGTAACAGAGAGATTCCAAGTTGACCCCGGGTGGAAGAAACTCGAGATGTATACAGTGTTCCATGTCCAAGTCTTTCAATTTATGGAGATTTCCAATAGAGGAAGGAATAATCGTCAGACTCGAGCAACCGGCAAGATCCAATGTTTTAAGATTTGTGGCGGAAGTAAGATCTGGAATTTCCCTGAGGTGTAAGGAGCCCCGTAGATTCATACACTTGAGACTTTCAAGAGGCTGAACAGAACAAAAAATGGTAAAAAATATAGGGGCAATTTGCTGTAGAATAAAAATTTAAATACAAATTATGAAAAGAACAAAGAGAAAAAAAGTTATAGGGAATCAGCATAAGGGTACCCGTAAAAAACAAGTTGGCAAAAGAATGTGACATATCACGCACGAGTGCGAGTGGGGAAATATTGAGGACAAATGTTTCCTCTCTGTCTCCTTAATTAATCTCTCTCCCTAACTTCTCTTTTCACATGTACCCTCTCTCTCTCTGCATATAAATATGACGGTGAGATGTGACTGATAACCGCACAAGGGAATTCATTACGTAGCTTCTAAATATAAACATTAATAATCGGAGCATTAATACATAGTAGACAATCATATTATGTGCTATGATTCTAAATTGCATGCTACGTAAATGGGTATGGGAAATTAATTATATATATTAGTGTATATTGTAAATTTACATCTTAACAACTTATATTGCATGCTACGTAATGATGATTGACAATGAATTAGATAACACTGAACTTGCCGATGTATGCTACATATTTGCATGCTATAATTACATATTGCATGCTACGTAAATGAATTATGGACAACGAATTAGATATATTAGCATATATTACGTGTTAAAAACTCATATTTGCATGTTATAATTACATATTGCATGCTACGTAAATGAATTATGGACAACGAATTAGATATATTAGCATATATTACGTGTTAAGAGCTCATATTTTCATGCTATAATTACATATTGCATGTTACGTAAATGAATCATGGACAACGAATTAGATATATTAGCATATATTTCGTGTTAAGAACTCATATTGCATGCTACAAACACCTGTAGTACATATAAATGTTAAAAATCGACGTTACATGTGTAGAATAATATTATTGATACAATGTTTACTATATATCTATATATATATATATATATATGTTTATGGGTAGTTAAAAAAGTTTACGTGCATTGATATAATCATTTTAGAACATACCTGAAAAAAAGTGATAAAAGAACATACTTTCCGCTTCACAACCGGGAACTTAACATTGAGCCACATCCGACCTGGCTCGAACCCGCTTCTTCTTCGGCAGCTCAGTCTCCTCTCACAATGATATTGGCGAGGAAAAACCCATCAGATTTGGCAAAGCAACTCAAGTTGGAAAAGAAAAAACTTAAACTAGTTATAACACAAACCTGAATTATGCAATTGATTTATTATTTTATAAGATGCAAATATATTTGTAGTTCACTAATTAATTTGTTAGATGTATAAGAAAACACGTAGCATGCAAATAAATATACTCATATCTCACTTCTTAATTTGTCACACGTGTAAGAAATCACATAACATGTAAACTAAATAAATAGTAATGCAAAGCAAAAGGTGTACAAAAATAACTAAATATACATGCAGATATACACGTGCTTCACTAATTAATCTGTTAGATGAGTAAGAAAACACATAGCATAGAAACATGTAGAAATTCTTACCACATATGTTCTGGCTGAGTTGAGGAAGCAAGTCGGTGTGCCAGTCCACTGAGAAAATTCTCTTCTAATGCTCTGTATTTCAGGAGATAAAAAAAAGAAATGGGTCAAGAGGAAACAGATCTGGTAAAAAATTGTGAGTCAAAGAAATCCCATGAGACAAAATGAGATATATGAAGAGGTACTTTAATGAAAGAGGACAATAGAGAAAAAAAAAGAATCCAGAGGAGAAAGCATGAGATATATGAAGAGGTATTTTAATGAAAGAGGACAATAGGGAAAAAAAAAAGAATCCAGAGGAGAAAGCGTATGAAAACTCTTAAATTGGGTTTGGTATCTAGGATTAGATGGGAACGTGAGAGAAAATGATAATGGTGGCCATTTTCGATTAAAAAATCTCATCAAATTTCAATCTCTTAATCCATATGTATTTCCATTGGCATGAAGAGAGAGAGAGATGGGCTGCATTAAATGAAGAAGAAGATAGAGAATGTTGAAGATCAGATTCAGTTGGTTTAGTTCCTGCGCGTGAGGGTCTTTTAGGCCAAACAGTTGGCGAAATATTTTCATTGTTTGGGCCCAAAAAATATTTTATCAAAACACTAATTTGGCTCCAAAATTTTATCATCTACCCAATTATCTCAAAAATATATCAGATTCTTGTCAACAGTAACTTTAATTTCCAAACTTCGATTCATAACATAAAAAATGGAAAGACCAGGTACAAAAAAATATCTGATGCATCAACAAAACTTCTAATTTCGGTGGTAGCATAAACTCAAAATGTACCTGAATTCCACCCCATAGCTCTTCAAGCTTGCTAGATACCATTGTCAGTTCAACGAGAGATTTTGGAATGAACTTAGAAGGCATGCATCTCATTAGAAAGCCCTCCCAGTGCAGTAATCTGAGTTTATGAGACAGATAATCAAGGCCACAAGGTAAGTGCACCTTAACTTTTTTATCCCCCAAGCTTGTGTAGAATTTCAAGAACTGGAGACTATTCATTCCATTGAACCCTGTCTCACTTATGAAAAGCTCCTCGATTTCGGACATGTCCAACGATATCCCTAAAACTCTTCTAGTCCCCTGAAACAAGTAATCCGATAGAAACAGGTTATCTTCACATAGACTACCATACATTAATCACCAAATGAAATGCTTGTTAAAAACTTATAGTGTTTTTCTTCAAGAACATCACGAATATCCCGCCAATCCACCAAAAATTGACGTTCTCCAGGCTCATGAAAGCACTGTTTGCGAACGATTTCTCTGCCCAATTGTTGTAGCAAATGGTGCATCGTAACAATTCCATGTTCTGATATATGTATGAGAGATGCATCAGCTAAAGTTCTAAGCCCATCCTTACAACTCGCCATGCCTCTTGTCAGAAATCGTGTGAGATATTCAACCGAACCATGATTGAATAAACATGAGATGTGAAGAAATAAATCTTGGTCTTCATCACATAACCTATCAAACCCCAATCTTAATATGCTCTCAATATCTCCACCCAACCCATCTCTGAGCCGAGGCAACGCTTCCGACCACTCCTCTTTGGGCATCCCTCGAAAATAAGAACCATAGACTTGAGACCCAATGGAAGATTACCTGCAATCTCTGCAACTTCAGTTGCGAGTTCCATGAAACCATCAGGTGGAGATTTTCGCCCGAAAGCATTTAGGCATAACATCTGAAGAGCTTCCTTTTTAGATGGTAAATCCACTTCGTAAATATCAGAAATCCCATGAGAATACAGAAGCTTTAAATCTTTTGTAGCCACAATAATTCTGCTCCCTGGACCATACCATTTACTAGCTCCTGCTACGGCATGTAGTTGCAGTAGATTATCCACGCCATCCAGAATGAGAAGGACTTTCCGATTCTTTAGCCTGCCTTGCAGTACACCTAAATAATTGTGGATAAAACTAGTTGTTGATAATACAACTTCTCGCTATAATCATCTGAGTAGTCTCTCTTCTTATAATCATTTGACATATCTACGAAAGCGCAACATTGGAATTGTGAAGAGATCTGATTAAATATATATCTTGCAATGGTACTCTTACCAATCCCCGAGGGACCCCAAATACCGACTATATTCACTTCCTCGGATGCCAAGCGCAGCAGCGGAATAATCTTTCTAATATGAGCGTTGATTGATTCCAACAAAACCATCAAAATCAGCCGATGGCGTACAGTTCAGAATATTTGAGACATCGCTCGAGATTTTCTCAATCATCTGTGCTTCATTTTCCCTAACAAGGAGAAGTATAGTAACTGGTCATTAATTCCAGAATGAATTTCATTGGCTAATATTATCCAAAAATGCATATCAATCCTTTCTCAACTACTATTGCACTGGCAATCTCTAGTTTAGCGCGAGAAAGATTTGCGGCAGTATTAGTTTTTGCATTAACATGACAATACATTTTCGTCGTATCCAAGTGAATGCAACTAATAAGGACTGAAGAAAACGTACCAATTCGAGGATTGGTACCCGACAATACTTGCTATGTGGATTAAGGCTTGCCGCCATTGCTGTTTCTCATCCTCTGTTTTTCCCTTTGAAGTCTGTTCGAAATGCCTTTCGAACTCACCGGTCTGTTTCCGAACATCCCTATGATCAAAACCATAAAAAATTGGTATCACTATCGGACCCAGCTCTCCCCTGCACTTTGCAATCTCCACCAACTCTTTCAGGAGCCAGCTTGAAGAGGTGTACCTTTTGGATAACACAACAATCGAGATCCTCGACTCCCTAATCATTTGTACAAGAAGAGGGCAACTCAGCTTGTCTCTGTCCATCTCATTTTCATTACATGTTCTGATTAATATACGTTTGACTCCCCTAAGAAGGTGGCTGAGGAATGTTGTGCCGACGTCTTGCCTGCTGAAGCTCGGGTAAACATCATATTTCCAACTGCGTGACAAAGAAGAACCCATAGAGTCCTCTTCAAAGTCTTTTGTAAATTCCTCCGAGCTGCCAGGTAGTATGACATTGGTAGAAACCGAATGTATATTTCCACCAATTGTAACAAAAACTCTTGTTACTCCTAATATGGAGAACAAGCCACAAGTATTCTCTTCAACGATAACTCTCTCTTCTCTCACTTATTCGACTTATATAGTCTTTCTAATACAAAAGACTAATACAAAGAGAGTATTTAAGGCACAATTATACAATTAGAGCCCATTTACATTCATATCTCCACCCTTTGCCGCCAATTCTCTCCTTTGCCTCCTAGTGTAGACACGCCATGGCTTATCAATACCCCGGACCTGAAGAACCAACTTGTCCTCAAGTGGAAAAGTAGAAACTGTCTCTTCAAATCCATCAGCCACATCCAACTATTCTCATGGCTTGGTAAATTCTTCCACTTGACCAACACTTCAAGATGCCCCAAATCATTGTGAGAGCCGAAACTCACACTGTCAAAACTTATATTTAGTGGGGGCTCGAAAATTCTATTTATAAAGAACTAAAGGACCAAAAATGCAAAAAGATGAAAAGAGGGATTTTTATTGATATTTTCCGAAAGTACAAGGGAAATTAGCAAAAGCTGAAAAGTCTTATATTGCTAAAACTCCTAATACTCAGATTTGGGATGGTTTTAACCTTTACATGAGCGTACATATATATACTGACAATCCTAGGAGGCTAAGACTTCAGATTTCCGATGTGGGACCTTGTCCTTCGCTCCCAGCCGCCGACTTAAGCTTTTTGGGCCCGATTTCTGGCCCGAGAGTCTTCCGTGATCCATCTGCGCATTCTGACCCAAATCTGGCCCGCCGGTGAATAGTGATCCGTGAATAGTAAACCGGTGAATAGTAATCCGAATCTCGGTTTATGCTTAATTCGATTTTTCGGTTAACTTTGTCTCGGGATGAATAGTGTTTTTAACGGTTTTTCCCGCGTGAATAGTGTTCCGAGCGTTTTATGACTTCCGAGATTTGAACCGCCCGTTTTTTATTTGAACTTCCAGCCGCCGGTTTCAGTATTGATGGCCAGCCGCCGGTTCCTTTGGCTTGTATGCTCGGCGACTGGTCCACGGCTGGCTGGACGTTCGTCTCGGTCTTTCGGGGAACGTTTATGGACGTCTTTGGGGTCAGAACATGCAAACGGATGATCTCCGGGTCGGTCCGGGCATTGAGTTACGTTTGACGGTCGGTCGACTGGACGATGTTCGAATGAGGAGTCTCGACTCGAGAAATGATCGTGGACATGTGATGAAGACCCGGCGGCTGGGACAAGTGCCAGCCGCCGGCCACGGACGAGGGGAGATCCGGCGGCTGGCCTCATCCCAGCCGCCGGCCACGGACGAAGGGAGATCCGGCGGCTGGCCTCATCCCAGCCGCCGGCCACGGACGAAGGGAGATCCGGCGGCTGGCCTCATCCCAGCCGCCGGCCACGGACGAAGGGAGATCCGGCGGCTGGCCTCATCCCAGCCGCCGGCCACGGACGAAGGGAGATCCGGCGGCTGGCACTTGTCCCAGCCGCCGGCCGTTGGTGAAAGAGGACCCGGCGGCCGGCCATGTCCCAGCCGCCGGTTGGCTTCCTTGGACGGATCGTGGGCAGTTTGCCTTAGCTCGTTCGTTCCATGTTCGGGATAGGTTTCATTTGGTCTTGTCCGTCCCATGTTCGGATGAAGAAGACCCGGCGGCTGGCACTCATCCCAGCCGCCGGCCTTGGGTGGAGAAGACCCGGCGGCTGGCACTCATCCCAGCCGCCGGTTCATGCCTTGGACGGGTCGTGGGCAGTTTGCCTTAGCTTGCCCGTTCCATGTTCGTGATTTGATCTCGACCTTGACTTCTCGTTCCGTCAATCTTCGAGGAGGGGATTTCGACCCCAACAGTTAGCCCCCCAGCTCTTCGTTCTCGTAGTCCAGGACGATGAGCTTTAAGCTGAGGTTTTATCGGGATTGATTGAAACGGGAAGGCAATGGGTTTTTCCGTACGTCCGTTCATCCGCTTCTCTTTGATGTCTTGTCAGAGTATTGTTCATCATAGAAGTTCGTGCCACGTTTGATATATCAAAGGAGTGGCTTCATTCATTCTTCACATCCCCTTCTCAAGTTTTTTCTTCAAGTCTTTTTTTGAAAATCTTTTTCTTTAGCAATGGCTGGTGAAGGAGGTTCTCCTTTCGGTCTCAACTTTGATGCAATAATGAACAATCAGTTCGAGTTTGATTTTATGTCCGGGGATCAGGATATGATACTTGTGGAAGACCTGCTGGCGATGGAGAAGATGCCATTCCACGAGCAGCGCACGGTCCCGAAGGCGTTCCTCAGTGGGAGGCCGGTCCTAGCTATGCTCAAGGAGCGCTCGGTTTTGCGAATGTTCCTCAATGGGAGCCCGAGCCGGCGGCCGGGAGTGATATCAGACCCGAGCCGGCGGCCGGGAATGAGGTCAGGACCGAGCCGGCGGCCGGGAGTTCTACGAGTAGGACGTCTGGTTCGAGGAGGGCGGCTGGCTCTAAGAACGCTTCCAGGAGGGCGGCTGGCACAGTAGCCGTATCAAGATGGGCGCTTGGCTCTGGAGGTGCCTTAGAGAGGACGTCCGCTGCTCCTCACGTCGGAATTGATGGCGTTTCACCGAGGACGAGTATAGCACGTGGCGTTTGGACTCCTCCTCAACATGTCGAGGACAACGGTGGGTGGCGCGCATGGCCGTCCCGATCTCTGGTCCCTTCCGAGAGTCATCGTGTTTGGCCAGAGATAGGTAATGACTCGGCCATGTCCGGGGAAGAAATCAGATCGGATCACCCGGAGGTGCCTATCTTCGTGCATCCGGACGTGAAGTCCGAATGTCGCTCTCCTGGTGAGGCTAAAGCCTATTGGGGCGAAGATATTTTCGCTTGGCGGTTTAAGAAGCCTGGACCGTCTACGAGTTATAGATCGATAGCCGAGACATTCAAGCATGGTCCTACTTTGAGCGATCGGGACTCGCTGTCCGAGCTTAGGTACGATTTCCGGATTCCGGACAAGATTAAGTTCCGTCTCCCGAAGGATGGGGATAGGATGAACAAGGCACCAGATGGCTATTTTGCCATGTACGAGTCGATGTTCTACGAAGCCTTCCTCTGGTTCCCGATCCCGGGAGCCATTTTTGATTTTCTCGATTTATATGGGGTTGCGATCTCTCAACTTACCCCTGGCGCCATGAGGATTTTGATGGGACTTGTAGTCCGTTGTGCCGAATGTGGGATCAAGTTGGAGGGTGATCTGATTCGGAATTTCTTTTCGATGAGGAAGGTTTCCAATTCGGATTTCTTCTGCTCAATCAACGTTCGGAGGAACGTGAAGCGTTTCTACACCGGGCTCCGACAGCATTGCAAAGCTTCGCGGCTTGAGTTTTTCTATGTGAAACGCAGCCCGCTTACGGTCGGTTCTGACTTCGGCGGCTCAGTTAGGACCGAGTGGAGTTTGCCACGTAAGTGTTTCGTCTTTTTGTGAATTTTTTTTTTCCTATAAGTAGTCCTTGTTCATTTGTTTCATTCTTCATAACTTCATTTCTCACAGCTTTTCTTCTTTTCTCTCTCTAGGTCGTGATCCCTTTGTCCCCAGGATTTCCGGGTTTGAGGATATCGTTACAGAAGTTGATAAGAAGAAAATCGACTGGGAGTGTCCTGACCTTTGGCGCCGTTTTCTTGACGCAAGAGATATTTTAGAAGGACGTGCCCCTCTCAAAGGTCCCGACTTCATTGACCCGCCGGCGACGTACCCCGGAATGGCGGGTGTTTGGAACTATCGCAAGCAGAAGTACGGTGAGGCCGGACCGTCCGGAGAGGCGGTCGAGTTTGACCCGGCGGCCGGCTTTGTTCTTCCGCACGGACCCGACTTCCATGGCGTGCCCGGGGAACAGATTGCTGCTCCTCAGAGTTCAGCTTGTGCCGTCGCTGTGGACAAAGGGAAGGGAGCTTCCAACAGCCCGGACCGTTCGAGGAAGGGCAAAGTGGCTCGGACGGCCGAGGCGTCCGATCATGGTCTTCTCTTCGATGCTCGCAAGGCGGCGGGAGGCGATCCGGCTGAATCCGTTAAGGTTGTGGATTACTTTGGAGCGTTGGCTCCGGCCCCAGCTGTGCCGTTCGATCGTTCGGCGGCTTATGGAGATCTGTCCTCCGGTCTTATGATGGTAACTCCTTTTTCCGTTAGATCGTTTGGACGCAGTTTGGTCTTTGCTGTATTTGCTTTTCTTTGATTCAGATCGCCACCCGAGTCATGCAACCAGGTTGCTTGGAAGCTTCGGAGAGAGAGTCCGGAAGAAGGACAGAAGATCAAGGCTTTAGAAGTGAAGCTTCGGAAGTGGAGAGGCGATCTCAGAAGAGATTAAGAAAGTGCTCGCGGAAGCTGAGCGAAAATTGGAGCTGGCTCTTAAGAAGTGTGCGGGACTTGGTGGAGAAGATCGTCTCCGCATCGAAGGTGCTAAAGCGCCCTTGCGCGATGCGTCAGGCGAAGTATGGTGAGACTGCCTTGACGAGGTCAGCTCGAACCTGATACACAGGTTTTAACCCTAACTTCCTACTGCAAGTGCACAGCAAATCGGAGTAGTATTTAGGGATCGATCCCACGAAGACCAAGCTTACTCTATGGTTTTTAAGACTAAATAAAAAGCTAAGACAATGCAATATGAGGTCGGAAATCGAATCTAACAAGAGTGAATCTAAATCGGTTGTGAAAACAATTAATAAAAGGCGCTAGGTTAGGATAAATCGCAGGCAATCCAGAGCAACGGGTCAAACGACTATTCAGGTTATGATTAAGAACCAGTCTAGAACTCAAACACGAAAATAATATCAATCCACTGTCGTGGCATTAACAACTTTATCTAACGACCTAGAGAATCCTAACTGTCGTTGGCCCTAGGAAATCGCAGACAAGCATTATAGATCAGGTTTGATATGTTCACAATTCTCCAATACATCTACTGTCGTAGGTAATGAATAAATTGCTCACCAATGTTTCTTCTAGCAACCTAGCAACTGTCGTTGTCTAAATTAAACCTAAGATCAATGAATCAAGTGATCAAATCGATTCAAGCATTAAGATTAACAAGGGTGAAGACATCGATTTTGTTTGCCTATTTGTGTTTAACCCTAGCTCATGGATTCCTTTGAAAACCCTAACCTAACTAAGAAATCTACTCAGACATAATAAAAGAAGAAAGCAAATCAATAATATAAAAAGACTGCATTGAAATCGGTATTAAAAAGAGATTAGGGTTCAGAAATCTTCTCAGAATTGTGGCAGAGATCTTCTCCCTTACAATAGAAATCCTAGGTATTGAAAAGCTAAAAGCCAAAAGCAAAAGATAAAAAGAGATATAAAACCTAAGACTAAAGAAAAGTATTTATATCAGAAGGTATAGGCGGCAGGAAGGGCGGCTGCCTCTTCCTAAAGTCGGCAGGATTAGGTTAAGTTGCCTCCTTTTAATTCTCTTCCGCGGCGGTGAGCATGTGCTCGTTTGGTGGCCGAAAATAGCGAGCATGTGCTCGCCGATTGAAGTTGATGAAACTTTGCAGGATTTTCCTTCTTTTCTTCAATTCTGACTCTTTTCTTTTCCAAAGGTTCCAAATGCTCCAAACTCCAATTTCAGCTCCAAAGCCACCTAAAACTCCTAATACACACTCAAAAACTCTAAAAAGTCATTAGATAAAAAGGTCAGTGTGGATCAAAATCTCAACATATCAATTCCCCCAGACTTAGATCTTTGTTTGTCCTCAAACAAAACTAAAATCAAGACATAGAGAAATCGGTGGAGACTCACAAAATCTCAGAAACCGTGAATAGACCAACATCATCAGACCACATACCTTAGAATAAGAGATACATTGCCTTACCGAAAACCTCAACAACAAAGTTCACCACCTCAAACCATACGGCTTACAATCCCAGAAAAATCTAAGTTCAAGACAATAGACTCTCTACATTCAATTAGAGGTGGCGTGAGCTTCTTGCTAAAGACACTGGCTAAGTAAAACGAGGCTCGGTAAAGATCAGGCTAATATTTAATGGTGGAACTTAAGAGTGTTTAGGGTTACCTTGTTTCAAGAGAGTGCAGGATATCACACAAAACGGCAAGGGAGAATGGACTCATTGATGTCCACAACCTCTAATTCACTCTCCTCCTTAAATCGATTTTATCTTCATTCCTCTTTTCCTTTCCTTGCTTTCTTGCGATTTACTCATGCTTCGGGACACACATTTTGAGTTACTAACTCGCCACCCCATATCCTTGAGCTACTAGCTCGGTTATTTCTCTTTTCTTTCTCTCTCTTTTTTTTTTTTTTTTTTTTTTTTTTGAAAGAGTTACCTTATGGATAGGGGGGGCTTTACTTGTGCATGTGTCATTTGGCTAAAATGATCCTTTTTTGTCTCCATACCCCAGCAGGTCGTTTTTAGGCTTGTTTCTTTTCTGGACATCGCTGAGCAGGTGCTCTAAATCAGCGAGTATAGCGAGCATGTGCTCGTGAACTTTTCTAGCTTTCTCCTGACATCTTCTTCAGCGAGAGTGAATCAGAAGCTGCGTCAGTCCTTTTCTCCCCGACCTTTTTGCACATATCTGCATAGATGTGAAAAATAAAAATACAAGTGCATGTGGTATAAATAGATGGTTAGGGTCAGGGTGAGGTACTAACTAAAAGCTAGCTATTCAGGATCAGCAAGAGTGGCAAAAGGGATAAGAAGTCCTGAATATATTATGTAACACGTTTTCTAATCCTAGTGCCAATAACAAGAAGAATTAAAGTCCAGATTACGTCCATATAAAATAGAGCCTAAAGCCTTATCCGATAAACCTTAAAGGGATTGAAGTTTTCTGGCCTGAGGAAGGATCCGAATGTGAAGAAGCCTCAGCTCGTCTCTGTACTCTAAATTCTGCAGCAATGTTCACTAGAAAGCGGGTCAGATTCATAAGTGGTTAAGAGCTCATCATAGATTTTGGTCCTAATCTTCACAAGTTTCGATTTGACCCATATGATGGACTGACTCTAAATAGAAAAACAAAACGACTCAATAAAATACTGACTCAAGGTACGATCCTCCCCCAGACTTACTTCACACCGTCTCGGTGTGAGAATAAGCTAGAGAAAAGTCGGAGAAAACTTACCTGGGTCGGCAGGAAGAGCACCATGGCGAAGCAGGTGCTCGCCTGTTTTTTTTTTTTTTTTTATCTGAAACAAAGAAAACCAAAACCAAAAATCAAAAGCAAAAGAAAATAAAATAAAGTAAAAATTCTTACCAGTGGGTTGCCTCCCACTCAGCGCTTGGTTTAAGTCACTAGCTTGACTTGGTGAGCTAATTAGGTTTGAGGAGGGTCGCTTAAGGGAAAGGATTCCCCTTGTGCGATAGATGAATCAGCGAGGTATGGCTTCAAACGCTGACCATTGACAACGAACTCTCTCCCCTTGTCGTCCACCAATACCACAGCTCCATAAGGTCGAACTTCCTTGATTGAAAAAGGTCCTGACCAGCGTGATCGTAGCTTCCCGGGAAATAGCTTCAGCCGGGAGTTGAAGAGTAGAACCTGGTCATTGGGAGCGAAGTGGCGAGCGAGAATGCGCTTGTCATGATAGGCTTTGGTGCGCTCCTTGTATATCTTCGAGTTCTCATAGGCGAGGTGCCTAATCTCCTGAAGTTCATGCAGCTGCATCATACGCCTTTCTGAAGCTGGCTTGATGTCGTAGTTGAGCAACTTAACTGCCCATGCGGCTTTGAACTCCAACTCAACAGGTAGATGACAAGCTTTGCCGTAGACGAGATTGAATGGTGTGGTTCCTAATGGCGTTTTGTAGGCTGTCCGGTATGCCCATAGAGCATCGTCTAACTTGGAAGCCCAGTCCTTCCTAGTCGTTCCCACTGTCTTCTGCAATATGCTCTTGATCTCGCGGTTAGATACCTCGACTTGCCCACTGGTCTGCGGATGATAAGGCGTGGCTACCTTGTGCTTTACACCATTCTTGCGTAGCAGAGTCTCAAAGATCTTGTTGATGAAATGGGAGCCTCCATCGCTAATGACTACTCGCGGCACTCCAAACCTGGGGAAGATGATGGACTTGAACATCTTGATCACCACTCTTGCATCATTCGTGGGACTCGCAATAGCCTCAACCCATTTGGACACATAGTCCACAGCCACGAGTATGTACTCGTTCCCGTAAGAGGATGGGAATGGACCCATAAAATCGATGCCCCATACGTCAAAGACCTCTACTTCGAGTATGAAATTCTGTGGCATCTCATTGCGCTTGCTGATGTTGCCCTGTCGCTGGCAAGAATCGCATCTAGAGATGAAACGCTGAGCATCCTTGAACATCGTAGGCCACCAATATCCAGCTTGAAGAACCTTGGAGACTGTCTTGAAAGTGGCGAAGTGTCCGGCATAGGGAGACCCGTGACAATGAAACAGAATCTTTGGTATCTCCTCCTCAGTTACGCAACGTCTAAACAAGCCATCTGGGCAGTGCTTGTAGAGGTACGGCTCATCCCAGAAGTAGTGCCGGATATCCTTAAGGAATTTCTTCCTTTTGTTGCCTACAAAGCCGCGCGGTTCCAGATCAGCAGCTAGATAATTCGCAATCTCACCAAACCAAGGAATCTGAGAACGTTGTCCACTCTCGATTTGGTTGCAGAATTCGGACTGAGCAGGTGCTCGCTGGGTGGGAGCACGTGCTTCCTTGATTTGGAATGCTCCGATCGAGTACACCTGTTCTTCCGGGAGGCTGTCATTGAGTGGGAGCTCTTCATCGATCCGCATCCTAGATAAATGGTCGGCAGCTCCATTATCTATTCCCTTCTTGTCTTTGATCTCAAGGTCGAATTCCTGAAGTAGAAGAATCCACCTAAGTAGCCGTGGTTTGGCATCCTTTTTCGTCAAAAGGTACTTGAGCGCTGCATGATCAGTGTGTACGATGACCTTGGAGCCCACAAGATAAGATCGGAACTTCTCAAAAGCGAAGACAACAGCTAAGAGTTCCTTCTCGGTCGTGGCATACTTGCACTGAGCCTCGTCCAATGTGCGGCTGGCGTAATAGATCACATGGAGCTTCTTCTCCTTTCTTTGGCCAAGAACCGCACCAACTGCATAATCACTTGCATCCGTCATAACCTCGAAGGGTAGGCTCCAATCTGGCGGTTGCACAATGGGTGCGCTAACAAGTGCTCCCTTGATCGTATGGAATGCTTCGAGGCATTCATCATCGAACTCAAACTTAACTTCCTTGCAGAGCAGGCGTGTAAGAGGCCTGGCTATTTTGGAGAAGTCCTTGATGAAGCGTCTGTAGAAGCCGGCATGACCCAAAAAACTGCGGATCCCTTTGACTGAGGTTGGCGGTTGTAGATTCATCATGACCTCGATCTTGGCTTTGTCCACTTCGATTCCATCCTCTGAAATCCGATGCCCGAGCACAATCCCGTTCCTGACCATAAAGTGGCACTTCTCCCAATTCAGAACTAGGTGCTTTTCCTCACATCGCTGAAGTACCCTGCATAGATTAGACAAACAGTGAGAGAAAGAGTCTCCATATACCGAGAAGTCGTCCATGAACACCTCCATGATGTCTTCGATTAGGTCAGTGAAGATCGACATCATGCAACGTTGGAAGGTTGCCGGAGCATTGCACAATCCGAATGGCATGCGCCGGTAAGCGAACGTGCCATAGGGACATGTGAATGTCGTCTTCTCCTGGTCGTCCGGATGAATGGGGATCTGAAAGAAACCTGAATAACCATCTAAAAAGCAGTAGTATGGATGGTTAGCAAGTCTTTCAAGCATCTGATCAATAAAGGGCAGGGGGAAGTGATCCTTGCGAGTTGCAGCATTTAATTTGCGGTAATCTATACACATCCTATGGCCGGTTATCGTCCTGGTTGGTATCAGTTCATCCCTATCATTCTTGACTACAGTGATTCCGCCTTTCTTAGGAACTACATGAACAGGACTAACCCAAGTACTATCAGATATAGCATAAATCACCCCAGCTTCTAGAAGTTTCATTATCTCCTTCTTAACGACATCTTTTAGATTCGGGTTTAACCTCCTCTGATGTTCGATAGAGCTCATCGATTCATCTTCTAGATGTATCCTATGCATGCAAAGATCAGGAGAGATTCCAGGAATGTCATCTAGCGAATACCCTATAGCCTTTCTATACTTTCTAAGTTCACACAAAAGCAAGGCTACCTCTACATTGTTCAAATCAGCATTGATGATCACAGGGTAAGTAGAGTTTGTTCCAAGGAATGCATACCTGAGCCCGGCTGGTAGGGTTTTAAGCTCTAATTTAGGAGCTTTCAACTCGCTCCAGGGGCTATCGTTTGGATCAAGAGGTGGAGCAGGTGCTCGCGGAATCTGAGCGGGTGCTCCTTCTGTTGCGGCCGAGTTTTCTTCATCTTCTAAGCTTGTGTACGCCACCATCTGCTCCATTCGCCGGCTGGAATCTAGCATCTTAGCAAAGCTGTCGGCGTCTTCACTCATGAAACCATGCTCTCGTTCGGCTAGGGTTAAGGCGGTTTCAAGAGGATCCGGGCAAAGAAGTTCTTCAGCTGCCTCATCAAAAACGTCATCAACACCTTCCACCGTGAAGGTCTGGCCGTCGAGCATGGGCTTCTTCAGCAGCTTGTTCATCTCGAATGTCATAACCATATCGCCTAGCTGAAGATCAATCACTCCATTCCGGACATCAATAAGTGCACCAGCTGTGCAAAGGAATGGTCGGCCAAGGATGAGGGGATCTTTCGGTTCTTCATCGAGCTCCAATACCACGAAGTCGGTAGGGATCAAAGTGTCTCCAATCCGCACGTGTAAATCCTCCAAAACTCCCTTAGGTAACTTTGTCGACCTATCAGCAAATACCAGCGAAATTCTCGTGGGTTTGAACTTGGTGAAACCCAAACGCTTAGCCACTGAATATGGCATGAGGTTCACGCTGGAACCAAGGTCGCACAAAGAGCATGCGAATGTCATGGGGCCAATCTTGACTGATAAAACGAATCTGCCAGGATCGCCTCTCTTCTTGAGCACCTTGTTTTGCAGTACAGCACTGCACTCTTTCGAGACTGCCATTACTTTCTCTTCCTCAACGATCTTACCAGAGACCAGAGTCTTCATGTACCTCTTCAGGGCAGGTATCATCTGGACAGCATCCGCGAGAGGCAGCTTCACGGTAAGGTCTCTGAGCATCTCTCTGCATTTGGCATCCTCTAAATCCTTGCGAGACTTCTTAGGTGGTACAGGATACGGGACTTTGGGTTTGTACACCCTTGCTGCCGGATTGCTGGTCGAAGTTTTTGGAGTTTCTCGGCCGAGCATGTGCTCGTTTGACGGACCAGGGTGCTCGGTCGGCGAGTCTTCTTCAAAAATCTCGAAAGGTGAGGCTGATGTTCCAGAGTGTGTTGTGTTGTTGCTCGATTCACCTTTTTCATAGACGCTTTGGTTTCCTTGGAGCAATTGCTCGCTGGATGGGAGCACGTGCTCGGAAATTGCTTCTTTTCCTTTTGCCGATCCGGAAGTTGTTGCCGAATTCAGTGTTTTCCCGCTCCTTAGCTCGATGGCATTGACAAACTCCTTTCTAGGCGCCTCAACTTTTCCAGGCAGAGTTCCTGGTGTCCTTTTAATAGATTCAGCAGTCTGTGCAATCTGAATATCCAACTGCTTCATGTGAGTCCATACGGCTTCATACTTCCCATTGAGATCGACATACATCGTGTCAACCTTGGAGTTGATCTCTGCTGCCGCTTTCTGGTGACTCGCCATCAGCTGCTGCATCATGTTCTTCAGCTCGTCTTGGGAGCCGGTTGCTGAAGATGAAGGCTGCTGGTTCTGAAACTGCTGGGGCTGCGAGTTGTTGAAGGGCTGCCTAGGCTGATTCCCTCCTTGGAATCGGTTCTGGTTTGGAGTGAACTGCCGGTTCTGGTTCTGATAGTTGCTGGTGTAGCTTCTCTGAAATCCCGTCTGAGGTTGAGCTCCTTGCTTAGGGTAGATCTGATCCTGAGGGTTTTCCACATTAGTGCTTCTGTAGGATAGGTTCGGGTGAGCGTTAAAACTCTGGTTGTTGAAACTTCGGTTCTGTCCGAAACCCTGTCCATTGACGTAGTTGACCTCCATCCTATCATCACCGCCTTCTTCTCCAAAAGCTTGAGCGAGAGGTGTTTCTCCATTCTCATCCACAAAGTGGACTGACTTCTGGTTCTTTTTTAGTAAAAGGTTGACCAAGGCAGTGAGCTCATCAATCTTTTTGGACTCCACGCTGCTGACCTTCTTTCTATCGTACTCAGGAGACTTGTTGCTGGAGCTGGCGGCAAGGTTCTCAATCAGCTCTAGAGCTCCTTCCTTTGACTTCGTATAGAAGTCTCCATTACTTGCGGCATTCAAAGCGTTGCGGTAATCCCATTCTACTCCATCGTAGAACGTACTGAGCAGCTGCTCGTCGCTGAAACCGTGGTGAGGGCACTCACGCTTATACTCTTTGAATCGCTCCCACGCTTCATTGAATGACTCGCCGGGATGTTGCTCGAATGAGGAGATCTTGTTCCTCAAAGCTGCGGTCTTGGACTTGGTGTAGAATTTGTCCAGGAAAGCTGATCTCGCATCAGCCCAAGTCGCCAAAGACCCTGGTGGTAAAGATTTTAACCACCGTGATGCTTTTCCCGCAAGAGAGAAGGGGAAAAGCTTGCACTTCAAGAAATCTGGAGACACACCATTGGAGCCGGTTGTGCTGCAGATCTCTTCGAAGTTCTCGATGTGATCCATCGGGATTTCAGCAGGCAAACCGTGAAACAGGTGCTGCTTCACGAGTGCAATCATCTGAGGCTTGATCTCATAATCTTGCCTCTGAATGGTTGGAGTGACAATCGCAGATCGATCCTGGTAATAAGCATGTGCTGCGTCTTTGTCCCCGAACGCTGGTTGTTGAACGAGCTGGCGCTCTTGCTGCAAGCGCAGCTGCTCCATGGCTGCCTGAAGAGTTCGCAGCTGAGCTGCCATGTCGGTTTGATCGCCCATCTCTGTAGAGGCGGTATCAGTTGTTTCTGGATCTGGAACAGGTGTGTTGCGTTTCTGCCTGTTCTCTCGTTCTCTCCTTGCTAGCTCGTCGTTAGTCAAGCTGAGAAGTTCTTCGTTATTTCTGCTCCTTGTGTTCCTTGTGGACATGCACCTGAAACACAAAGAAGAAGAAAAACAGAAAACGAGTTTAATATGGTTCTTAGTCTAGAAATTTAGCCGTAAACCAAAGGTAAAAATTTGGTCCCCGGCAACGGCGCCAAAAACTTGATACACAGGTTTTAACCCTAACTTCCTACTGCAAGTGCACAGCAAATCGGAGTAGTATTTAGGGATCGATCCCACGAAGACCAAGCTTACTCTATGGTTTTTAAGACTAAATAAAAAGCTAAGACAATGCAATATGAGGTCGGAAATCGAATCTAACAAGAGTGAATCTAAATCGGTTGTGAAAACAATTAATAAAAGGCGCTAGGTTAGGATAAATCGCAGGCAATCCAGAGCAACGGGTCAAACGACTATTCAGGTTATGATTAAGAACCAGTCTAGAACTCAAACACGAAAATAATATCAATCCACTGTCGTGGCATTAACAACTTTATCTAACGACCTAGAGAATCCTAACTGTCGTTGGCCCTAGGAAATCGCAGACAAGCATTATAGATCAGGTTTGATATGTTCACAATTCTCCAATACATCTACTGTCGTAGGTAATGAATAAATTGCTCACCAATGTTTCTTCTAGCAACCTAGCAACTGTCGTTGTCTAAATTAAACCTAAGATCAATGAATCAAGTGATCAAATCGATTCAAGCATTAAGATTAACAAGGGTGAAGACATCGATTTTGTTTGCCTATTTGTGTTTAACCCTAGCTCATGGATTCCTTTGAAAACCCTAACCTAACTAAGAAATCTACTCAGACATAATAAAAGAAGAAAGCAAATCAATAATATAAAAAGACTGCATTGAAATCGGTATTAAAAAGAGATTAGGGTTCAGAAATCTTCTCAGAATTGTGGCAGAGATCTTCTCCCTTACAATAGAAATCCTAGGTATTGAAAAGCTAAAAGCCAAAAGCAAAAGATAAAAAGAGATATAAAACCTAAGACTAAAGAAAAGTATTTATATCAGAAGGTATAGGCGGCAGGAAGGGCGGCTGCCTCTTCCTAAAGTCGGCAGGATTAGGTTAAGTTGCCTCCTTTTATTCTCTTCCGCGGCGGTGAGCATGTGCTCGTTTGGTGGCCGAAAATAGCGAGCATGTGCTCGCCGATTGAAGTTGATGAAACTTTGCAGGATTTTCCTTCTTTTCTTCAATTCTGACTCTTTTCTTTTCCAAAGGTTCCAAATGCTCCAAACTCCAATTTCAGCTCCAAAGCCACCTAAAACTCCTAATACACACTCAAAAACTCTAAAAAGTCATTAGATAAAAAGGTCAGTGTGGATCAAAATCTCAACATATCAGAACCTTGATCTAATCCGGGATATTAAGTCCGGGAAGTCCAAGGTCGAGGTGGAAGAAGGAGAGCTGAAGGCGTCATAGAGCAGCTCAACGGAGGAGGTTGGGCCGGTTCTTATGATCGGGCTGCTGCCGTTCTCGAGAGCCACTTGTGTGCTCTCCTGTTTCCGTACCAATCTCCGAATGCCGAAGATTGGATTATGCAGCTCCTACTCCTCTTGTTGAATATGATTAGGCTTTTGGCCTTGTATATCTGTTCTGTTGTATCCGGGTCTTTTGACTTTTTCATTGTATTTGCTTTGTTGTCTGAACTTGGTCACTCATATCTTTTTCAAGGGGATTTATTATCTATTTGTTTTTGCCTTAGATGTTATGGACTTCTTTGCTTGCTTGCTTCGTTTATAGCCTTGATAAAGGAGAAGGCGGCCGTATGTCTCTCTTCCAAGAGGGCGGCTGGCCCATTTTATAGAATGAAGGGCGGCTGGCCCGTCTCTCTACGGAGGACGGGCGGCTGACGGTTTTGTGGAGTAAAGGGCGGCTGGCCCGTCTCTCTACGGAGGACGGGCGGCTGGCCCGTTTTGTAGAGTGAAGGGCGGCTGGCCCGTTCTGTAGCTGATTGATATTGCGTTGGAGTGTTGTTCCGGACACTCGAACTTTTAGACCAGTTTGTATTTTGCGAATATTCCTGGGTTAATGCAGTCTTTTGTTGTCGTAGGGGACCGAGCTTGTTCGAATCCCTCTTTCGACTGAACGCTTTTAAGATCTCACATCAGAGCCGGTTTGATACTGCGTTCTCGAGATGTCTTTGACCAGTGTTCCCGTGTCAGGCGCTTTACTGGGTTTAAAGAGTTTACTTTGTGTCCTGTACTATGCAAAGTGTTGGTGAAAGTAAACTAATCAGAACATCGTCTCGAGCGCTTCCTGCAGGATCGCGGGATACAGGTTACGCCCTTCGGATGTTAATCCGGAAATTTGTATAGCGCGCTAGTTTTATCCTCTGTGGGATGTTGAAAGAACCATGGTTTAAAAAGATAGTCTTGTTGTGGCCAGCAACAGACGGATTTGTTGGAGAGGACTTAAGTGTTCGGGAGAAGTATCTTGATTGGTTGATGGTCTTTGGATGAGATGCTAAGCCTCGATGTTCATCTGATTTTAAGTTCGAGTTGAAGATGTTTTATGAGATACTAAGTCTCAATGTTCATTTTCCTTGGGGTTTTCTGGATCCATTCGGTTTCTAGATCAAGTTTCAAGATGCTAAGTCTCGATGTTTGTCAGAACGGTGTTTTCAGGAAACTTTTTCAAGCTTTGGATGTGTTATGAGATGCTAAGTCCCAATGTCCATCTTCTTCAAATTTTTGCGAAAATTTGGGAGTATGTATATACGGACCCACTCCCCCCCCCCTTTTTTAAGGAGAGGGGCAACTGAACTCGTTTTTTTAAGCGAGCTGCCTACGTACCCTTCGTGAAAAGGGATCAAGTCACCCGTAGTTCCGTTTTTTTTTTTTTTTTTTTTTTTTTTTTTGTGGCGGGAAGACGGTTAAGTCTTGGTAATGGAGTTGTCCGTCACAGCTCCGGCAGTTTCTGCGGTCTTTTCGGCCGTTTTTGTCTTCTCTGGTCGATTTCAGTCTCCGTGGGCGGAACCTCCGTTTTTTCGAACTTTTCGGTTCTGCTCACTTTCTTTCCCAGTTCGGAGACTTTGTCTTCGTTCTTCCTCTTCGGGTTATCTCTTTGCGGGTTGGTCGGATTCCGGAGCTTGTGTTCCGCCAGAAAACAGATCCGAGCCTCCTTCTGATTTCCCCAAACGGTCTTGATTCCGTTTGGTGTCGGGAACTTCAGGCAGAGATGGTAAGTTGACGGGATTGCTCGCATTGAATTGATCCAGGGAGTTCCCATTATCACATTATAAATCGCGGGGTGGTTTGCCACCGCGAAGTTAACGATTTTCGTGATTCCGCCGGCACGAACTGGGAGCTGGATTGTTCCATCCGTCATTGTGACTTCGCCAGAGAATCCGGTCAGCGACCTCGGATTCGGCTTTATCATCGACGGGTCCACCTTCATCCTTTGAAGTGTCTCTCGAAAAATGACGTCCACCGAACTTCCGGTGTCGATCAAGACTCGGGAGACGTCGTGGTCGTTTATGTCCAACTCCACTACTAAAGGATCGTCGTGAGGTTGGTCGAGCCCTTCGGCGTCTTTCTCGTGGAAGGCGATCCGGTCATCGTTTTCGGTGATCGGTTCCCGCGGGTTTGACTCCTTATCTCCTCTTCTCAGAAACGCCTTTATGGAGGCCACTGTATCTCGGCAGTATTGTGATCCTCCGATGATCATGTGGATTCTCCTGCGGTTGGCGGCGGAGTCGTCTCCGTTTGGTCTCCTTCCTCGTTTGGGGGTATCCTCGTTGGGCCTTTCGGGACGTTCCTGGTTAGGTCGTCCGTCTGGGGCGCCAGCATCTTCTTCGATAGCTCCGAGACTTTCGAGGGTCACTCCGTTTCCGAGCTCCCCGGCTAACAGCTTTGCCGCGAGCCTCCTTCCGACGGTCCTGCAGTTTTCGGTCGAGTGGCCTTTTGTCTTGTGGAAGGTACAGAAGGCGTTCTCGTCGAATCCTGGTCGAGTCCATGTATTCCATGGTCCCTTGCTGCGCTCATTATACGGTCTCTCCGTGTTTATCTGGTAGTTATGCGCTCCGCCCGGGTTGGGTTCTTCATCTCGGTTGGTTCGCCTACTTCTTCTCTCGTTTGGAAAGTTAGAAGGTTGCACCGTGCCTTTGGCGACCGATTTTGACGATTGGTGCTTTCCGGCTGGGACCCTCATGTCTTCCTCGTAGATGACGAAGTTGGAAGCACGGTGGAGAGCATCTTGAATGGTGATTGGCGGGTTCACGGTAATTTCCTTTCGGAAGTTCGAAGTCTTCAGCAAGGACTTCTTTAGGGCGTTGATCGCGGCACTGTTGCTTAGTCCGTCAATTTTTGAGACTATCACCTTAAACCTTTCGATGAAATCTCGGAGGCTTTCTTCGGGTTCCTGCGACAGCGAGTAAAGATCTGCGTCGGACGTTGACTGTCTTATGAACAGCGAGTAATGTTTCAAGAAGGCTGCCGACAATTGTTCGAAACCATCGATTGAATCTCTGTCTAGCCTCGAGAACCATGACAAGGCTGATCCTTTCAGATGTTCCACGAAGAGGAGGCAGAATCCCGCGTCCCTCTCTTCGGGTCTGAATCTAGCCCGTCCCATAGCAATGTGGAAGGCTGTCATGTGGGCCTTCGGATCAGTCGTCCCGTCGTAGAAGGGAATTCGGATTTTTCCCGGTCAGAGAGTCTGACGCTAGTGATCCTCGAAGTGAACGGGATCTTTTGCGTTTCCTCTAGGACACGGTCGATTTCCGGGGCCGCACTTGTCGCTTTATGGACCTGCGACCTTACCTCCTTCATCTGACTCGTGGTGAGTTCTAGGCGGGCACGGAGCTCATCCAGCTCGTCCCTTCGGCTAGCGGATCGATTAGCTCTGGCCTCTCGTTCCTCCTTCTCCTGCTCTTCGATCCAGCGGAGCTCTTCTTCGTCCGCGTTCAGATCTCCAGCTTCGTCGTCAGTTTCGTTTTCGGCTCTGTTCGTGGTGTCTCTCGGGTTTTCACCGTTAGTCACCGTGGAAGTCGGCCGTTCAACGGTTCGCCCAGTGGCGCTTTTCCGGTACAGCGGGGGTGGTGCTGACGGTTCTCTCCTTGTTCCGACCGGGGTCTGTTCGTCGGGATTCTGACGGCCCGAGGGATCCGCTCGCGGGGTGAAGATAGGGCGTCTTACTCCTAGAGTCCGAGGGGCGTGTGCTGGTTCCTGGGAAGCCGCTCTTTCTCGTGCGGCTGCTCTCTCTTGCCTGTTTTGCCGCTCCGTGATTTCGGCTACCATGTTCCGCAGTTCGGTGATCGCTGCATTCTCCGGGGCGGTGTTGGCTGTTTCCGTGATGATCGGATCTTGAAGTGGCATTCCGTATCTGGCGAGGGCCCTGGGGAAGTCCCGGGATTTCCGACTGCTCCGTCGGTGGATGTCCCGGCGGCAGTTGTTCCGGTTCTGGCCGCCGATGTGCTAATGGCGGGAAGTCCCATTCCGGCTGCTGCTCCGGTCGGTTGGTTGGTGATGTCGTCAGTTCTTCTAGTCATTGTCTTCGTTCGGTATCCTTTTCGTTCTTAGGGTTAAGAATATTTCTCGTCCCCACAGACGGCGCCAAACTGTGAGAGCCGAAACTCACACTGTCAAAACTTATATTTAGTGGGGGCTCGAAAATTCTATTTATAAAGAACTAAAGGACCAAAAATGCAAAAAGATGAAAAGAGGGATTTTTATTGATATTTTCCGAAAGTACAAGGGAAATTAGCAAAAGCTGAAAAGTCTTATATTGCTAAAACTCCTAATACTCAGATTTGGGATGGTTTTAACCTTTACATGAGCGTACATATATATACTGACAATCCTAGGAGGCTAAGACTTCAGATTTCCGATGTGGGACCTTGTCCTTCGCTCCCAGCCGCCGACTTAAGCTTTTTGGGCCCGATTTCCGGCCCGAGAGTCTTCCGTGATCCATCTGCGCATTCTGACCAAATCTGGCCCGCCGGTGAATAGTGATCCGTGAATAGTAAACCGGTGAATAGTAATCCGAATCTCGGTTTATGCTTAATTCGATTTTTCGGTTAACTTTGTCTCGGGATGAATAGTGTTTTTAACGGTTTTTCCCGCGTGAATAGTGTTCCGAGCGTTTTATGACTTCCGAGATTTGAACCGCCCGTTTTTTATTTGAACTTCCAGCCGCCGGTTTCAGTATTGATGGCCAGCCGCCGGTTCCTTTGGCTTGTATGCTCGGCGACTGGTCCACGGCTGGCTGGACGTTCGTCTCGGTCTTTCGGGGAACGTTTATGGACGTCTTTGGGGTCAGAACATGCAAACGGATGATCTCCGGTCGGTCCGGGCATTGAGTTACGTTTGACGGTCGGTCGACTGGACGATGTTCGGATGAGGAGTCTCGACTCGAGAAATGATCGTGGACATGTGATGAAGACCCGGCGGCTGGGACAAGTGCCAGCCGCCGGCCACGGACGAGGGGAGATCCGGCGGCTGGCCTCATCCCAGCCGCCGGCCCGGACGAAGGGAGATCCGGCGGCTGGCCTCATCCCAGCCGCCGGCCACGGACGAGGGGAGATCCGGCGGCTGGCCTCATCCCAGCCGCCGGCCACGGACGAAGGGAGATCCGGCGGCTGGCCTCATCCCAGCCGCCGGCCACGGACGAAGGGAGATCCGGCGGCTGGCACTTGTCCCAGCCGCCGGCCGTTGGTGAAAGAGGACCCGGCGGCCGGCCATGTCCCAGCCGCCGGTTGGCTTCCTTGGACGGATCGTGGGCAGTTTGCCTTAGCTCGTTCGTTCCATGTTCGGGATAGGTTTCATTTGGTCTTGTCCGTCCCATGTTCGGATGAAGAAGACCCGGCGGCTGGCACTCATCCCAGCCGCCGGCCTTGGGTGGAGAAGACCCGGCGGCTGGCACTCATCCCAGCCGCCGGTTCGTGCCTTGGACGGGTCGT
This sequence comes from Isatis tinctoria, assembly GCA_010577795.1. Classification (NCBI taxonomy): domain Eukaryota; kingdom Viridiplantae; phylum Streptophyta; class Magnoliopsida; order Brassicales; family Brassicaceae; genus Isatis; species Isatis tinctoria. The sequence goes on along the minus strand of CM021250.1, from coordinate 12,493,630 downwards.
GGGCAGTTTGCCTTAGCTTGCCCGTTCCATGTTCGTGATTTGATCTCGACCTTGACTTCTCGTTCCGTCAATCTTCGAGGAGGGGATTTCGACCCCAACAATCATCATAACGCGTGTCTAACAAATCATCAGGCTCAAGAACCAACTCATCGATTGGAGAGAGAGACTGAGGAAGTGGAGTAACCTGGACCCCTGCGCTTATAACATGCTTAAGTTGATATATGTGAAAAACTGGGTCAATGTGAGAATTCGTGGGTAATCTCAACTTATAAGCTACTTTCCCAATACGCTCCAACACTTCAAAAGGGCCGTAAAAACGAGCTGCCAATTTCTGGTTGAAGCGGCGACTTACAGAGTGCTGACGGTATGGTCTCAACTTCAAATACACCATAGACCCCACCAACAATTCCAAGTCGCGTCTATGCTTATCCGCATTAGACTTCATTACTGCTTGAGCCCGTAACTGATGTACCTTCACCTCAGCCAACATACTATCACGTTCTTTAAGCATCAGTTCCAAATCACCATTACTCGTACAGCCAGATTCATAGGACAACAGAGCCGAAGGATCATGGCCATACACTATCTTGAACGGAGTAGTGCGTGTGGCAGTGTGATACGACGTGTTGTACCAAATTTCAGCTCAGGACAAGTACTTAGCCCACAACTTCGGGTGTGAGGAAGTAAACAGCGTAAGAATGTCTCTAAACAACGGTTAAGAACTTCCGTTTGGCCGTCAGACTAGGGATGAAAGGCGGTGCTAAACCGCAGTTTTGTGCCGAAGGATTTGAAACACTCACGCCAGAAATGGCTCAAGAAGATCTTATCACGGTCTGAAATGATGGACTTCGGATAACCGTGCAAGCGAACGATCTCTTGAACAAAATGTTGAGCAACATCAGCAGCCGTGAAAGGATGGCGCAACCCAATGAAATGGCCGTATTTACTCAAACGATCAACCACGACAAAGACCACGTTAAAACCCTTTGACATAGGAAATTCCTCGACAAAGTCCATCGAAATGTTCTCCCAAACTTGTGTTGGTGGCTCAATAGGTTGCAATAACCCTGCTGGAGAGAGTGTCGAGTACTTATGCGTTTGACATACTTGACAAGCAGCAACATAACGCTGTATCTGAACTCACATCTTCGGCCAATAAAATGAACGCTGCACTCGAGCCAAAGTTTTGAGTACCCCCGAATGGCCCCCCATAACACTGTCATGACACTCAGCCAAAATAAGAGGAATAAAAGCAGAGTTCTTAGGCAACACAAGTCGGCGTTTATACAGCAATCTCCCATTCACAACCGAATAGCCTTCCTTGACTGTGTCCCCTGCTAGACATTTGGCCATCATAGTCTGTATTTCCTCCGAAGCATCAAGCTCACGTAAAAAGTCTTGAAGTTGTAAAGTCGATGGCACTGTGAGAGCAAAGAGTAGAGAAGATATATCCAAGGCTGAATATGAAACAATCCGAGATAGACCGTCTGCCACTCTGTTTTCGGACCCCAACTTATACTCAATATCAAATTCATAGCCCATTATTCTTGTCAACCATCGTTGGTAGTCCAATGTGACCTCGCGTTCTTCTAGCAGATACTTTAGATTGTTCTGATCCGTTCTGACCACAAAACATCGTCCCATTAAGTAGTGTTTCCATTTCTGTATAGACAATACAATCGCCATTAACTCTCGTTCGTACACAGGTTTTAACTGTTCTTGAGCAGTCAAACATGGCTAAAGTAAGCTATAGGGTGATGGTCTTGCATCAACACAGCCCCCAACCCAAATCCTGAAGCATCAGATTCAATGATGAAGACTTGCGAAAAATCTGGTAGTGCCAAGAGAGGAGCAGAAACCATAGCCGCTTTAAGATTGTCAAAAGCTGTATGTGCTTCCTGTGACCAAGCAAATTTCTCTTCCTTTAACAACTCGGTGAGTGGTTTTGCCAACATGCCATAACCTTGCACAAACCGTCTATAGTACCCTGCTAAGCCCAAAAAACCCCGTAATTCTTTCACATTACGTGGTGTTGGCCATTTAGAGAGCCAAGATCTTTGCCGGATCAGTGGAGACCCCTTGAGAAGAGATGATGTGACCTAAGTACTCCACCTGTTGTTGGCCAAACGAACATTTCTTCTGATTTTCAAATAATGTCTGTTCCTCGAAGACACATAACACAACTGCCAAATGTTTCTCATGTTCTTCCAAGGAGTTGCTGTAGATGAGAATATCATCAAAGAACACCAAAACAAAACGGCGTAAGAAGTGTTTGAACACAGCATTCATCAAAGCCTGAAAGGTAGCTGGCGCATTCATCAACCCAAAAGGCATGACAAGAAACTCAAAATGACTATCATGTGTACGAAATGCAGTCTTCTCAATGTCTTGTTCACGCATTCGTATTTGATGGTATCCAGAACGCAAGTCTAGCTTGGAGAAGATCGTTGTCCCATGTAATTCATCCAATAATTGGTCAATCATCGGAATGGGATACTTGTCTGGAACCGTAGCTTTATTCACAGCACGATAATCAACACAAAAGCGCCAAGAGTTGTCCTTCTTCTGAACCAGCAGTACTGGGCTAGAGAAAGGGCTGTGACTTGGCCTGATCACACCCGTGCTCAACATTTCTTGAACAGCTTTTTCCATTATATCTTTGTGAGCATGAGGATAACGATATGGTCGCACGCTTAAAGGTCCTACTCCAGGTTGGATATTAATAGCGTGTTCATATCCTCGCTTTGGAGGCAACTCCTTAGGCTCCTGAAAGACTGCGTCATACTGTACCAATAGCCTTGCCAATGGTGTTAGGATTTCAGTCTCTGAGTGTAAAGCTTTAAGGGAATGTGTTTTTGTATGTAAAGAGTCATCCCCGCGTAACGTTATACGCTTCCCTTCATGCCAAAAAGAATACTCATGGAGATCCCAGTCAACTTCACACTTCCCGAGTGTTCGAAGCCATTGAATGCCTAGGATGGCATCCACGTTGTCCAACTCCAACATAATGTAATCAGCAGCAAAAGTCATGTCCTGTAAGGTCATCTGAACGTTCTTGCAAACACCAGCTCCTTGCACTGAGACGCCAGTGCCTAAGACAATGTCATAACACGTCTGTTCTGATTTCAATCTCAACCTTTTAACCAAGTCCGGAGCAATAAAGTTGTGTGAAGCTCCACTGTCTAACATCACAACAATCACATTCTTCTTAAGAGTAGCACGCATTTTCGTTGTATGAGGAGAAGACAATCCTATGAATGATCGTAAGGATAGAGTTTTGAGCTGAGGTTCCCACACAATATCATCTTCCTCAAGCTGCTCTGCATCTACCCCAGTTAGTTCCATCTCAAGTCCATTCAGAACCGTAAGGACACAGAGTGTAGCATTCGGACATTGATGCTGTTTGGACCATTTACCATCACATTTGAAACACAAGCTTAATCGCCGTTTCTCCGCAATCTGCGTTCGTGACAACCGTAAGTGTTGTCTTTGTGTTGGCGTATTAGGTGGGAGTTTTTTCACTTGTCCCGAGCTCAGTAATGTGTTAACCGGCTGAGTTTGGCTCACAGGAGTAAAGCTGTTCTTATGCCCTCTCTGTGCAGTCTGCATTTCTTTCTGTATTACACGATGTAGAGAACTCATTTCCATCTGATAATCTGTAGCAATCATCTCATCCAAGTCACGCGGTTTGCACATATTCACCACCTCACACATCTCTTGTGTCAATCCGTTCATAAACACGCCTTTTTGTTGAGTATCAATGAGTCATGTGACTTGAGTGGAGAGATCCTCAAACAGATGAATATAGTCTGCTATAGAGCCTGTCTGTTTCACCGCAAAAAAAGGTTGACTCGGATCGCGAAACTTCACTCTACTGAACCGAGCAAGCAGACGCTCCTTAAAATGTGTCCAGCTAAGAAATGGCCGACGTATCTCGCTATTGAACCAACTCAACACATCACCAGTCAAGCTTACAGAAAGAATCTCCATTTTCGTAAACTCATTGTAGCTTCCAAGACGGAAAAACCTTTCAGCTAGAGTGATCCAAGCGTAAGTGTCTTACCGTTGAAAATCGGCAACTACACACGTTTGATCATTCTATCACGAGAAGCAACAAAAATATTCTGATCCTGATTCTCATCATCTCTAGGACTACGTCCAGATTCCCGGAAAGGATTGCGTACCTGATGTAGAGTGTTCGGATTCGAATTTTGTTGTTCGTCGTCAAACACCGGAGAATCCTTTCGCAACACAGACATGATCTCGTCAAATCGCGAATCCATCCGATCGATCTTCTTCTCCAGCTTCGCATCCTTCTCCAGCTGACCTGCGATGTGCATATGTACTGTTTGAGCCAACGATTCCAACGTCACTGGCGGAGTTGGTCGCGAATCGGAGCTCTGTTGATTGTTCTTCGGCATCTTTTCACCTTGCATACGCGGTTGTTCCGATCCAGAACGCCTCACCGCACCAATTTGGTAGAAACCGAATGTATATTTCCACCAATTGTAACAAACACTCTTGTCACTCCCAATATGGAGAACAAGCCACAAGTATTCTCTTCAACGATAACTCTCTCTCCTCTCACTTATTCGACTTAGTCTTTCTAATACAAAAGACTAATACAAAGAGAGTATTTAAGGCCCAATTATACAATTAGAGTCCATTTACATTCATATCTACACCCTTTGCCGCCAATTCTCTCCTGTGCCTCTTAGTGTAGACACGCCATGGCTTATCAGACATCTTGCCTGCTGAAGCTCGGGTATGTAGGACCATGATTTCTACGATATGGCAAAACTGATTATTTGCTTAATATAATGATAAAAACAGAATTAAAATTACAACAATAATAACAATATCAAATGAACAAAGACTCGGTTTGTGTGGAGGCGAGACACTCTTTTCTTAATTCTTTAATTATCCATAGTGTGAAGGTTTTAATGCAATCAGAATCCCAGGATACAACCACACATCGATTATTCTGCATCACTCAGAATAGAAGCTAACGAACCTAGCAATATGTTGTACTCTCAGACACAAAACTAAAACTAAATATTCTATGTGAGGGATTTTCTTTGTGCTTAAATTCTGTTGTTGTTATCAAATGAGATAAGAATGATTTGTTTTTCTAGCCAAAAACTCAACAGCTTAATTTATTTTTCCATAAAGTGAAAGAATTTTGTGTTAATGAGAATTCATTCTCTACTTAAAGTCATAATTATTTTTATGTTACAAAAACAATTTATGCACTTTAAGTCAAAAAAAATTACCTAAAAGAGAGATATTTGTTGACTTGTTTAACAATAAATTTGCAAATGACTTTTGGTAAAAAGATTAAACTTTTATACCGTAAGCCCATTTGTCAAATCCCCAAGCCTGAAACTCGAGGCCAGTCCACATATCTCTTTTTCCACTTTATATTTCAACGTGAGACATTTTACAAATGTTATATTTTAAGCTTTACAAGCAACCCACTTTGAACCTTCATTTCTCATTCACAACCACTCCGATTTTGACATATGATTACACTACTATATAGTGCTTTACGAACGTCTGGTCATTACGACGAACGTCTTCGCTCGGAAATCTACTGGCAAATGATCTAAAATCATTTCGTCAAAAACGAGTTCCAACAATCTCCCACATCAATAGAAATGACTCTAGACACATGACGACTCGATATACTTGACTTCATAGACAAGACTCGACACTAGGACTTTTGAGAGTACAAACGAGAAATCCACTGCAAGATGAGTTGGTAGCATTTTTCAGCATTGAACCAGTCATTTTTAATAGCTATCGGATTTACTCGAACAGGAAGTGAACATGATGTCTTGAACCACCCGGGCTTTGATGTAAACCGAGACAATAGCTAAAACACAACTTTAGTCTCTCGTAGAACTAGGTTCTCTATTGTGTTCATTTTGGCCGTGAACATGCCTGGTTAATCATGAGTGAAGTTAGAGAATATAGCATTTCCTTCATTCTCCTAGAAACGGCCCCATTTCACACTCACAAGGTGATTTGCCATTAGCTTTGTTTAAATGAGTATCCTGTACTGCTCTACTTATATCTCAAAGTAATGGACTCAAATCATTAAAAGCAAATGCTTATCCTCTAAACCTTACAGGTAGCACTGTTCATCATCCGAGGAACTGGGTAGAGACATAGAATCTCACAGTGCTTTGGGCAGATTCCGTTTGACTTAGTTTTCCCCTTGAACCTAAGTTAGTTAGTTAGGTAGGGTTACTGTCAAACATCCTCTTAAGTCATAGGCTTTATACCCATTCCTCACGATGATTTTACAATTTGATATCATGACACACCTTTAAAAAATGGATCCTAGGTTGTCTTCTGATTGGATGTAATCTATTAAGATTACTCCATTTGAGATCAATGGTTTAACACAGCCCATAACTTTGAAGTATATTCCATGTGGCTCAATACTCAGTTATAGCTTTCTAGTATTTACAAACTGAATTATTTGTGTGGCAATGAAATACATAAATACATATTTTCTATGCACCCCCACACTTTCAGGTATTTATACAAATGTACTTTACCTCCTCAAAGTTTATATGGCTTTGCCAATAACTAAATGTGGTAAGCAACGCTTCCTGTGAGTTGAGAGCCGAAACTCACACTGTCAAAATTTATATTTTGCGGGGATCCGAAAATTCTATTAAACAAGAACTAAAGGGCAAAAAAGTAAAAAGATGAGAAAGATGATTTTATTAATAATTCTCTAAGTACAAAAATATTCGAGAAAGCTTATTGTCTTATATCTCGAAAGCTCTTGCACTTGAGTTGGGATGCCTTGAAAGTGAATACAGGGGTCTTTATTTATACTAGAGAGATTAGGGTCTCAAAGACTGATCTAAGCAATGTGGGACGTTGTAAAAATCCCTTCTAGCCGCCGACTTAACCTGATGGGCCGCCGCCCATCAGCTCCTTTTTCTTCCAATTCGGTCCGCTTGTCTTGATTTGGCCCAGCTTGTCCTTTTAATCTTCAGGTCCGATTTTCCTTGGTTAAAAGCCTTGCTTCGGGTTTATTTTAATTAAACTCCTTGATGTTTTTTCACGTTCTGAACAGCGTGACGTCCGTCTTCAAATGGCGTGATGTTTCTTTGGGAATTATTTGGCCAAGGCCCCTTAGTCGGAAAATGGTGTTTAGGGCCGATCCAGGAAGGTAGAAATTGGCCTACGTCTTAGCCTGATGAATGCTCCTGGCTGAGAAGAAATGCAGAGACTTGTCTTGAGAAGGCCTGCAAAGAGTTCATCCGTCAGACTGAAGGCCGAGAGCTCGGTCCGTACGGGCATATGGTCGGAGCGTCTCGGTTAGCTTCCGGATGGGTTTAAGATAAGTGAACCGATTTGCATCGTTAAAACTTTTCCCGGAAAACCCTTTGGGACAAAACCAAGGATAAGTAAAAAGAGTACAAATGGTCACGACCCATTTAATTCATCTGCCGGGCCGAGACCAAGGGCTCGGACCGGGCAGGCGTCTGGTCTCATCTCGTGGGCCTGCTGCCTAGATATGAAATGTTTAACCGTTACTTCGTCTTTTTGCCTCATCAATCTTCGAAGAGGGGATTTTGACCCCAACAGTTAGCCCTCCAGCTCATGGGCCTTGCATGCATGGGCGATGAGCGTTGTTGATCTATTTGTCGGAATTGATGGGCCAAAAGGCTCTAGCTTGACGTTGAGTGGCCAAAAATTGGCTGGAATAAATTTTTCTTCTTGGGTTTCAGGTCCGCCAGCGATTGCTTGTGCTTGTGGGGGAGTTCCTTTTTCCTTCACAAGTGAGAAACTGAAAATTTTTCTTTTCCTGTTTGAGTTTTAGGATAAGGAAAAATTTCTCTTTTCTTATTGTGTTAGAAATTTTAAAGCTTCTTCTTCCTTTTATATTAAGAATTGAAAAACTCATTTTTCCTTTTTTGCAGAGCTGGGAATAGGAAATTCTCTAATCCATAATATGTCAGGATTCAGGCTCCCTTGTTGTATATATATGCGCCTCCCTCCTCTTCTTGTCTCTCACAATTTCGACACACCTTTCAGAGTCTCCTCTTTATTTAAAAAAAAAAGAAAACTATGGTTAGGTCATCGCTTCGCCAGAGGATGGAAAAAGGCGGGAAGAAAATGACAGGCACGAGCGGGCTGCCAGGGCCCAAGCCTAGGCCCAAACCGTCGGCCCGTTCTTCATCCCCTAAGCCGGCGGAGAGCTCTCTAGCCGTTCCTCCACCGGAATGGCCAGCTGGAAGGCCGGTTTCACCACCGACTGTGCTTACTCCGTTCAAGAAGGATGCAATCTTGGCGCGTAATTCAGCAAAGCGTGTTTCCGAGCCTCAGGAGTTGTTTATAGCTTGACGGGATCGGATGGCGTTTTGCGTCAAAGGCGAGAGACTGGCCCCGTAGAAGGCGTAGTGAAGAGTTCTTCCTCGCCTGGCATGCCGTCGAATTCCCGGCTAGCTTTTCCGGAGTCGGTTTGCAAGAATCGTCGCCAAGCGGCCAAGAGCTTTTCAGCAACGGTGGATTCGAGCTTCAGGTTTCCTCCATATGGTGATCTCGAGGAATCTGAAAAATATGAGGCGATGGCTTTGTGAGGATCGAAGGTGAATTTTCCTTTTTTTCCCTTCTTTCCTTTTCTTCGATATTTCCTTCTTTCTGACGTTCCTTTTTTTTGTAGTTCATATCCTCCGTGAACAAGTGCATTGGCTCGTACGACGCCACCATTCGCGGGGTTGGAAAGCGCGCCGAAGAGGAAGCTTGAAGTTCTTGAGTCGTCGAGTTCGCGGCAGATCAAGTTGCTTGAGAGAAAAGTCTTGGAACTGCAAGCTGAAAAGGACAGAGCCGTGTGTATGTCTATTCGCCTGGAGGCTAGGGTTTCTCGTCAGTTCAAAGAGCTGAAGGATTTGGCGGGCCAGCTTGTGAGTGCTAGGGCCTCGCGTGATGCTCACGGTTGCAGGGCTTGTTCCGCCGACCTTCCGGTCTTCTTGGAGGATTTTAAAGGGATGCATGATTCGCTGTCCGAAACGAGGTTCCGTGAGGTGGACCTAGCCCAGATCACGCGGAACCTTGAGTTGATTGCATTACTTCAGAGTGGAGATCCCTTTAACTTAGACCAAGAAAAGGCAAAGTTGTTGGAGTGGAAATCTCGCTTTGATGGAGATGAGAGTCAGTTCGACGACGTTGTGGTTCAGGTTCGGGAGAAGACTGATTCTCAGCTGATCCCTCTTCCCGAAGGCCTGACCATTCTGGTTCCTGAAGTCAGCGCCATTGAGGAGGAGGCCGCATCGATCGGGGTCACTGACCTGGCCGGATCTAATGAGGCTGTTCCCGGGATCTCGGATCTTGCGGTGGTGAAGGCGTTTGGCCCGGATCCTTGATTCTTGATTTTTTTGCTTCTTGTTTTGTTTTTGAATCCTTGCATTGTTCGGCCTTTTTAGGGGCCTGATGGGCTTTTGCTTCTGAGATTAATAAAAGAGTCTGAACCATTTCGAAGGCCTCTTTCTTTTTCTGCTTTAGACTCAGAGTTTTGGATATGTGACCCGTAACAGAATGATGGGCGGCGGCTGACCCGACTTCGAAGAGGTGGGCCGCCGGTCTTTTGTCTTTGCTTGCCTAGAGGCTTTTGGTTTGTTGTATATTGAGTTGGAGAGTTTTTCCGGACACTCTGAACTTTTTGACCAGGTTTCCGATGTTTTCCTGGGTTTATGTGTTGGTGTCGAGGAGTTACAGCTCTTAAAGTTCTCTCTCGACTGAACGCTTTATGATCTCGTATCGGAGCCGGTTTGATACTGCATTCAGAGATGTTCAAGACCAGTGTCCCATGTCAGGCATTTTACGGGGTTTACGAGCTTATTTTGCGGTTTACACTTCGCACTATTTGCCTATGCGAAATGCTCCTGAAGATAAGCTTAACAGAAAATCGTCTTCGACGCTCCCTGCAGGATCGCGGGATGTCAGGTCACGTCGTTCAGATGTTTATCCGGAGATTTATAGAGCGCGCTATGTTTTACATCGAGGGATGTTGAAAGAACCATGGTTTAAGTCACCCTGTTGTGATCAGCAACGGGCGATCTGGGGTTCGGCTTCACCTCTGATAGATCTATGTTCATCCTACGGAGTGTCTCGCGGAATGTGACATCTACCGAGCTCCCGGTATCGATCAGTACTTTGGACACGTCGTGATCATTAATGTCTAGTTCTACGACCAGGGGATCGTCGTGGGGCTGATCGAGTCCTTCGGCGTCATCTTCGGTGAAAGCGATCCGGTCATAATTCCCGGCCATCGGGGCTCGCGGGCATGACTCCTTGTCTCCTCTTCTGAGGAAAGATTTTATTGAAACCACCGTATCTTTGCAGTATTGGGATCCTCCGATGATCATGTGGATCCCTCTCCGGTTCCCGGTTTGGTCGTCCCCGTTCGGCCTTCTCCCTCCTTTGGGTGCTTCCTCGAGAGGCTTCTCGGGACGCTCTTGATCAGGTCGTCCAATCCGAGCTTCATCGTCTTCTTCGGGATCTCCGAGGCTTTCCAGGGTTATGTCGTTCCCAAGTTCTCCGGCCAGCAGCTTGGTCGCAAGTCTTCTTCCGATCGTCTTACAATACTCGGTTGCGGTGGAAGGTACAGTAGGCGTTCCTATCGTATCCCTCTGCCGCGTCCATCGAACGGTTGTCCCGTGTTTATCTGATAATTGTGCACTTCACCGGCTTCTGGTTCTTCGTCTCGGCCGCTCCGCTTACTCCTTCTTTCTGTCGAGACGTTTGTGGGCTGTGCCAGGCTTTTCGATGGTTTTTGCGGTTGATGCCTTCTGGTCAAGGCTTTCATGTCTTCTTCGTGGATCACGAAATTCGAGGCGCGGTGAAGAGCATCTTGGATGGTAACCGGGGGGTTGATAGTGATCTCTTTTCGGAAGCTGGAGGCGTACCACAGGGACTTCCTCAGGGTGTTTATCGCGGCATTGTCGCTTAGGCCGTCAATTTTTGACACGATCAACTTGAACCTTTCGATAAATTTTCTTAGGCTCTCCTCGGACCCTTACGACGGTGAGTAGAGGTCCGCGTCGGACATTGAGCGGCTTATGAAAAGCGAGTGATTCTCTTAGGCTCTCCTCCTTTCAAATGTTCGACGAATAAAAGACAGAAACCAGCGTCTTTCTCTTCGGGTTTGAACTTGGTCCGACTCATTGCGATATGGAAGGCCATCATATGTGCCTTCGGATCCGTTGTTCCGTCGTAGAATGGGATCTTGAGTTTGCCGGGGTCGGGGAGTCTCACGCATGTGATTCTCGAAGTGAAGGGAATCTTCTGAGTTTATCTTCTGAGTTTCCTCCAAAACTCGGTCGATCTCGGGAGCCGCACTGGTCGCCTTGTGGACTTCAGATCTCATTTCTCTTATTTGGCTCGCTGTTAGCTCCATTTGGGCGCATAGCTCGTCCATTTCGCTTCTTCGTTTAGCAGACCGGCTTGTTCGGTCCGCTCTCTCTCGCTCTTCGGCTCTTATTTGCTGATTCACCAGGAATATGTTCTCCTCTTCTTCGGTGAGATATCTTTCTTTGTCTATTTCATCTTCGCCGTCGGCTTCCGCCGCGACTTCTCCGCTAGTCACCGTCAAGACCGGTTGCTCGACTCTACGTCTCGTTGCGCTTTTTCGATGTAACGGTGGCGGTTCCAATGGTTCCGTTCTCGTCCCGACGGGAGTTTGCTCACCGAGATTCTGCTCTCTGAGGGTGCTTGTTAGCGGAGAGAATCGGAGGCGTCTTCTCGGTTGGGCACCTTGCGACAGCTCTCGGATGGCCGTCATCTCCTGCGTTGTTGCTCTTTCTTGCCTGTCTTGTCGCTCCACTAATCCTGCTATCATGTTTCTCAGGTCTCCGATTGCCGTGATATCTTCGACTAGGCTGGTCGAACCGGTGATCCCTGTTTCCGTCGTTCCGGATTCTTCGATCGGCATCCCGAACCGAGGTTGTGCGGCGGTGGGATTCCCGGTTGCTGCTGTCCCGGTTCCGGTTGCTCCTGCTGCTGATGTTCCGGCCTTGGTTGATCCGGTTCCAGCTACTCCTCCGGAAGGTTGATTGCTGGTACCGCCGGTTCTTCTTTCGGCTGCCATGGTCTTCCTCTCCGTATCATGTTGTTCTTGAATAAAGAATATTTCTCGTCCCCACAGACGGCGCCAAACTGTGAGAGCTGAAACTCACACTGTCGAAATTTATATTTTGCGGGAATCCGAAAATTCTATTAAACAAAAACTAAAGGGAAAAAAGTAAAAAGATGAGAAAGATGATTTTATTAATAATTCTCTAAGTACAAAAATATTCGAGAAAGTTTATTGTCTTATATCTCGAAAGCTCTTGCACTTGAGTTGGGATGCCTTGTAAGTGAATACAGGGGTCTTTATTTATACTAGAGAGACTAGGGTCTCAAAGACTGATATAAGCAATGTGGGACATTGTAAAAATCCCTTCTAGCCGCCGACTTAACCTGATGGGCCGCCGCCCATCAGCTCCTTTTTCTTCCAATTCGGCCCGCTTGTCTTGATTTGGCCCAACTTGTCATTTTAATCTTCAGGTCCGATTTTTCTTGGTTAAAAGCCTTGCTTCCGGTTTATTTTAATTAAACTCTTTGATGTTTTTCCATGTTCTGAACAGCGTGACGACCGTCTTCAAATGGCGTGATGTTTCTTTGGAAATTATTGGGCCAAGGCCCGTTAGTCGGGAAATGGTGTTTAGGGCCGATCCACGAAGGTAGAAATTGGCCTACATCTTGGCCTGATGAATGCTCCTGGCTGAGAAGATATGCAGAGACTTGTCTTGAGAAGGCCTGCAAAGAGTTCATCCGTCGGACCGAAGGCCGAGAGCTTGGTCCGTACGGGCATTTGGTCGGAGCGGCTCGGTTAGCTTCCGAATGGGTTTAAGATAAGTGAACCGATTTGCCTCGTTAAAACCTTTCCCGGAAAACCCTTTGGGACAAAACCAAGGATAAGGAAAAAGAGTACAAATGGTCATGACCCATTTAATTCATCTGCCGGGCCGAGATCCAAGGGCTCGGACCGGGCAGGCGTCTGGTCTCATTTTGTGGGTCTGCTGCCTAGATATGAAATGTTTAACCGTTACTTCGTCTTTTTGCCTCATCAATCTTCAAAGGGGAGATTTTGACCCCAACACTTCCCCTCACATTTTCTGAGGTAACGTAGAATCATTTTTTAAAAATAATCTCACTAGGAGTTCAGAATTTTTTTTTTTTCTGCAACTCTATCATTGTGAAGTGAATAAGGAGCAGTTCTTTTTTTTCGATGGATAATGTCAGTTTCTCTTAGAAAACGCATTTAATTCTCATCAATCTTGCCTCTTTTATCACTTATAACTGTTTTCATAGTTGGTTTTTAATTACCATCTTGTATGCTTTGAACTTTTTCAAAGCTATATTCTTACTTTGAGCAAGTATACACATCTATCACAATAGATGTCATTTGTGATAGCAATGCCACCATTTTCTCAAACCCCTTTTTTGTCACTATATTTGTAACCAATAACACTTTCACCACGTATGATGTAAATAGAATATGGACATTCAGATAAACATCTGACAAGATCATAAGTGGCAAACCATTCTCAATTTGAGATGTCGACTCACCATACTTGTTGCCATCTCAAACTTTTATCTAAACCATTTTTTTTTGTTGGACAACCTTTCAAAATCGAAAATACCAATGTATATTCACATAATATACATTTAGGCTGCTAAATCAATGCTAGTTATACTAAAAATTGAAATCTATTCAGAAAACCAAAGATCAAATTAGTATACGAACATAAAAAAATGAGAACCTCAGTCTCATATAAGCTCAATAATTTAAAAAAATACGAATAAATTATAACATATAATTAAATAAAAATTTCATAATTTAAAAAAATTCAAAAATTAATTATTTAATTAAAAGAAATGATAATAAATATGCAATTTAAAACTGGTCATATGAGCTGTTTAAAATATACAATTAATTGCATATCATCCAATTAAGTGTCTAAGAAAAAAATTTTACTAGAATTGCTAAAGTTTATTATGCTAATTAATTAACTGGCAAAATTTCTCTGGAATGAAAATAATCTAAAATAGCTTCAGAAAATTCTGCAGAGCTAGCAAATTTAGATAAAGCAATATTCAATTCACAGATCAATATAACTCACGTAAACTGCAAATCAATTACTAATGGAACATAAGTCCAAATTAGTCAATAGAATAAAGGGAGATTTATCTAAATAGGATAGATTAAAAACCAAATTGTCCCATTATGCTTTTTCTTTTTTTGATCAACATTGGACTTTATTGCCCTTTATTTAATTTTCAAAAATACAGAAAAATAACTTTTAAATTTTGAAAAAATCCGAAAAATATAGAAAATTGAAGATAAGATTCAATATATATATTTTCATATAAATTTTGTAAATAATGGATTTTTAAAAATATTTTCGATTTTATGATAGAATATACATTCTATGTATTAGTCATAGATCTACTTTGTCTAGAATATATGTTCTAGTTTTTCTAAAAATTCCAGGGTGGCATAGAATGGATCTGTTCTATTCTATCATTTGTTCTACATTCTATCTTTCGATAGAATATATATTCTGAAGCTTTGCCTATGTTCTAAGTTGGTTAGAATACATATTCTACACTTTTGTCTATGTTCTAACTTCGATAGAATACGTGTCGATCTATTCTAACATTTACTCTATTTTCTATTCTGGGTAGAATGTATATTCTAGCTTTTTGTCTTCGTTCCAACTTGGTTAGAATACGTTTCGTTCTATCCTATCCATTACTCTATGTTCTAACCATGAATAGAATTTATATTCTAGCTGTTTGTCTTTGTTCTAACCCCATATAAGATATATATTCTATTTATTTGTCATTGTTCTATCCTGGTTAGAATTCACATTCTGCATAATTCGGTTAAGAAAATATTTAAAAATTGGATATGGTTACTGAATATGCTACAAAATCTAAACTATATTTAAAAAAAATTCCAAATTTAAAAAAAAAAACGGAAAAAAAAGAGAATTTAGGGAAGACGGTTTTACTAGTGTGTCTGTGAGCCATGTTGGTCCCGATCGCTAACTTTTGTTTCCTTTGTTTCAGGTGTGGGCCACAACCTCATTTGAAAATTCTTGTGAACTATGGATTCGTTGATGAAACCTTTATGATACAACAATAGCTGAGGACTGAGGTAGTTATGAAACTTTGTCGCCTTACTGTAAAATTCAGTGTGGTGTTCATGTAATTTTACTTGTATATATGAAGCTGTTCACTCACTTAGGTTTAACTCTCAGACTCAGTCTCTTTGTCTTTTGTAAATGAACCATGCATGGAGAGAGCATGCTGATCAAGCATTTCATTCTCTACGAAAAATGGGCTAATCTTCCAAGAAAGAAACGACATGTGCTCGACACAAAACCATTTACACTATTCACTAAACAACGTGTGTCCAAGTTGGGGCATCACGATGATTTTGTAGACATACTAAACTAGAGATGTCAATAAACTAAAAAGATGGGTTTTTTAGTAAAAAAAAATAAACTAAAAAGAAATGTCAGTGTCATTTGAACAACATAAATTACTCATATGTGATGTACATTGAAGATGCAAGAATCATAAAAGACAAAGGTAATAAAGTTTTGGAAACACATGCAAAAGAACAAAATCACTAAGTGGCTAAGTATCTAAGACGAGGTAAGTGTTTTGTGAAACTCTGTATCGTTTTGGACATTTACAAGAGTGTTACAAAAGCGAGGAGGACCATGGCATGTAACCTCAAAACTCACTGTCATTTTCATGATAAAACCAAGACTGAAAACTGGAGGATGAAACTGGGTGATTTACAAAAAATGTAGTCTGCTTCGGGTTATATGCCCCAGAAAAGTTTTTAAGCACCATTTACTTCGATAGGGAGGGCCTCTGAGATTAAGATTTGCATGAGGGTAAAGTGATGCCTCCACAGAAAGATGCGATAATTATGTACAGCACGAGAACTATCAAGCACGTCAACATGACCCTGTCAAACACAAACAGTAATAGCAGGTTCGCTTAAAATCGAAATGAGTTAATTCTAATGATTAGGAACTTGAAGAAAGTGAAACTTTTGTTTTTGTATCCAGAGAAGAGGTGTGTAGTAACATTATAAGCCAGAAAACGTAGATGATGAAATCTACCCAAATCAGCTGATATTGATAAACTAGGCCTTCTTATTAGAATCTGCAAGTGAGAGAGAGCTTTACAAGAGCTTAGCGTTTTTCATCCAAAGAGCTCGGCGTAAGCGCTTTGATTGTTTCCTGAAGTGAAAAGCTTTGATTTTCTGATTTTATCAACAAGAAGCTCAATCCTATCACCTCTCTCCATTATTTTCTCAATGTTCTCCACCATAACCGATCGAATCTGTAAACAACACAAACAATGAGAGAACAACCTTTGCCACGGTAGATAATCAGACAAATGTATTTAAGAGCACACGAACAAAAGATAAGCTTCAAGAAGCAAAAAAAGGTTATGCCTTTTCAGTGGATATAGTTTGGTAACTATACGAAGATAACAATTTTACCTCACTGACTGCTCCTCTCACACGATTCAGAGTATTTATATTGGGATTACTAGAGAAGTACTCCATCTGCTGATGCAGAACCCTTGAGAATTCATCATTCATTGCGTAAGCTTGAGCGTGAAGTGCCACTTTCCCGTAGTTCTTCATGAACCTCATATGAATATCTTCCAAATACGAAAACAGAATCCTCCCAAAACATTTAATCAAACCCCACATTTTAAAGCCATAGCGAACCAAAAAAAAACTCGGGATCAGTTACAAAGACTTCAACTTTCATGGCAACGTTCCATCAGCCAAAAATGAATTCTTGATTTCAGACCTTAGACAGGCATAGAGATTACCGCCCGATTCGGAGAAAGTGAAAAAAGCTTACTTCCAAAGATATCGTTGGCCATACAGAGAAAGGTAAGCCCATCAGATGAGGATATGGAAGATGTAATGGTCTTGGGAGAAACAGAGTCTCTCATTGAAGATGCAAAAAATACTCGCCGGAATGCGAAGTGCGGAGAGGACGAGACTTCTAGGTTTTGACCTTGGATTATTGTTTTTTTTTTGTCAACGACCTTCGATTAATATCTACATTTATTAAAGTAATTATTTATATAATATGATTTAATAAACTAAACAAATAATAAAATTAAACATAATATTAATTTTGTTTTTTTTACAATTATTATTGGAATTATTATTTCCCAAATTAAAGGGTAAAATCGGATTAAAATATTTAAAAAACATAAATGGACAATTTAAGATTAAGAAAGCATAAAAGGACAATTTGGTTTTCAATCTAGCATTCTGAGCTAAATTTCCCTAGAATAAATTGCAGATAACCAAGATAATTAATCAGAATAAATTAGCAATAAATTAAAATTGCATGAGCATAACCAATTTACAGCCGATTAAAGCTGATTATGTTGGAGTCATATCAACTACCAGCACCTGTTCTTATAGTTTTAACAAGTAAAAGTATCGTTAGTGCAAATATGCAGAGACAAATTAAAATATTTACCACATAAATAGTTTAGAAAATTCTGCAAAACATCATAAGAATTAATCTAAATAATCCAACAATTATTTGTCGAACCATTGCACTTAGTTTGATAATTTTTTCATTTAACAAAGCAAAATCATCGATTATTAGATCATAACCTGTTTTTATCAAAAAAAAATTTCACAAATAATCAGTTTTTTCGTTTGTAAATAACGAAAAATTAAAGAATTAAGATTATAAGACCATGATTTCTACGCAAAACTAATTATTTGCTTAACATAATGATAATCTACTATATATTAAAAAAGATAGAATCGCTGAAGCGCCATATCATCCTAAAAGCCACATAATAATTAAGTCTCATTCTGATTGGTGTATGAAAAAAAAAAAACATGCTCTAATTGGTTCATATCTAAAAAAACCTAATCCTCTAGTGCCCACTAATTGGTCAGTCCGGCAGATGATTCCGTCCCGGCCTACTACTGGCCCAACTACTTTATTGGGTCATTGGGACACTTAGCCCAAACTCTTTAATCCTCTTCTTCGTTCTTTTACCCTATCGTCTCCGTCTCTAACACTTTCCAAACGTCAGCCGTCCATGAACATAACCGCCGGCGATCTTCCTCCTTCCATATCATTTTATCACCCTCCCTCTTCAATTCCCATTACTCTCCCACTCATACTTCATTACAGCCGTTAGTACTACGCCTCCTATAAATCCTGATCTCCCCAAATAAACTCTTCTCACAAATCACTTCACCTCCCACAATCTCAGTTGTTTTATTTGAAGTCGGTCTTCACTTCATCGATGTTCCCAACGGTAACACGACTAATACATTTGTGCATCATCAGAAATCAGTAATATATGTTCTCAGCCCTGCCTCTCGATCCAACGATTACCAAACCATTTTATTATAATCTAACCGAACCGCCTGCAAGCTTGATGTTTTACCTGGTGCTGAGTTTCGTGTGGCAAGAAGCAGACAAATATGGGGGCAAGATGGTTCTGGGTGATCATCAAGGTGACTTTGGTGATTCAAGAATATGTGTTTATACTCTTAAACCTTACTCTTAAGGACTCTTATGCATTCAGTTTTCCACTTGGGTATTCATTTTCCTTTGGTTTTGTTGAAGCAGATCACCTTAAAGAGAACATGGGCTGAAATGCCTCTATGGCACAAAGTAAAGTTTTTATACAGCTTAGTGTTTCAAGCTGTCTTTCTACCGAAACCTGAGGAAATTGAGAAGATGGTAAAAAGTCCTTTGCTTCCTTTTCTTTTGGCTTACTCTTTAAAGCATATGTGATTCAGGCAAGTGTTAATTAAATTGTATGGCTTTTAGCTGAAAGCTATGAACGATGTGGATATGCTGACATTGGTAATTCAGTAAATGAGCAAGGAATTTCCATCTCTCATGGATAGACGTGCATGAGCGGTGTAAGTTATTATTTGTAATCCTTTCTCTCTCTTTACAGATCATTAGATTAATTGATCGCTTTCTCTTAAACTTGCATTATCAGTAGTAGTACTTTTGAATGTGTATATGGTGGTTTCTCGAAACACAAAAGGTCTCTCCTAAAGTCCTGAGCACCATGATGGTCATAGGAGATTTCGCTGTTTCTCTCATTTCCTTAGGTTTTAAATTAGCAATCTTAAAACATGTAAGAAAAGAGAAAAATATTTTTCTGGTGTTTTTGCAAAATGTTGCATTCAATTTCTTAGGTACATTTAATGTTTGTTGTTAAGAGTTGCAAGTGAGCATAGCTCAATCGTGGCAGTGGTTGGTAGAGGGCATCTCTAAGGGATCAAGAAAAACTGGAACCAACCTATAAAGGTTAGTAACCATCTTCTCAATCTCGAATTCATTACACATAATAACAGAGGTGAGCTAATCATTAACGGAGATGGAAAGTTGTTTGTTTTTTTAACACTTCATTTGATCCATCTGTAGAGATACAAATAGTTGACCTATACAGGATGGCCTGATACTTGCACGGGGTAATATTGTCATGGACTAATAAACATGATTTGGTTTAAAGAGTAATGACATATTACAGCCAAATTTTATTGGGCTGCGAAAGAGATATGTTTTGGCAACACCCTCCTCCTTGATCTGCCAGTGTCCCTGCCGTCGAGAGTTTTTGGTAATCTTTTTACCCGGCCTTGACGCCGCCTCAGCAGCAAAAAAGGTCTCCACGCCAGCGGACGTAGTCACGCAGGAGAAACGACCATAGCATTGTCTCTCTTCCAGAGACGACAAGAATCGGAAGCCATGATCAGAGATTCAGAATATGCAACTTCATCGTCACACAAGTGGAAAAAACACTTAATTTTTTTTTTTTTCTAATGTATAATTTATTTTTGTTAAAGAGTTTGCAATATAAATAACCTAAAGGTTACAACTACGACTGAGATCATACAGTTTGAAAGAGTTATAAGAGAAGACCAGGGGTTATCCCGCGCATACGCGCGGGTTGTTTACTCTTATATACCTTTATTATTTTTCTTTATTATTTTTATAAAAGTGAAGACAACATTATTTATGAGCTAGAAAAAAAAAATCCGTTTAATTTTTAGAATATAATAATCAAGTTAAAAAAATATTTAATTTTGTAATAGCTAGATATGTTGCCATATATGTATATTACATATATGAAAATCAGTAGTATTTTTTTCTTACAGATTTCGATTTGAATAAAAAAGTTAGTATATACTTAAACTATGCTATTTGAGATTTCTCTTTGTAATACATAGTATAGTATGATAGAATTGTGATGTCTAGTGCTGACCTGTTAACTTGTTAGCTGAACTGGTTTTATATGTATATTTTTTCCTAATTCATTCTCATATGTTGGGGAAGATGAATTTGAAGACACGAACTTCTTCATCATGGCTCAAACAAATCATTTTGGTTTACCAAATTGTGTGTATAATTTTATTTTAACTAAGCTGTTATACTCTGATCAGATAACAAAGTATAGATATAAGATTGCAATTTTATAAAGTCATTAATATCGTGTAGTGTTATAAATGAATATTCTCTTGAAAAATCACAATAAAAAAAATCAGAAAAAGATTCCACACTTGATATGAACCATGATTTCTAACTGAGATAAAAGTATGTTTAAGCAAACAGATGGTAAAACACAATCTGCGATTTCCTTAAAAAACACAACATCATAGTATACCATATTAAGGTTAAGTGGTTTTCCTCTCGCTTCAGCTCTTCCACAGTTCCACTTACCCAGAAAATTCAGTAAAAGAAGACAAAAGTCATCAATTGAATTTACAAATGCATCAGCTTAGAATCAAACACAGACCCCACTGTTTTGAAAATATTAGAAAGTTTGGATAGAAAATACTTACAATTGACCTCTTTGAGAATGTCTCTATCGTGTCTCTGTTAACATATGACCATTGGTGTTGATCAAAGGATAATTGTAAAACTGTAAAAGGTAAAAGTAAAAACTACTAACCTTTGGTGAATAAGGGTGAAAGGAGAGTTACCTTGGATAAATGGAGATGAAATCAGTGGGAAACATGAAGCAGACATCACGCTCTCCTTGAGCGCTCCTCCTTGGGTCCTCTTACATTGTTTATCACAAAGTGTATCCCACCTCTGAGTTGTTTATTCATTAAGGCTCCTTGTACGCTCCCTTAAGGCTCCCTTTGTATGATTGATCTCTCCTTGGTTGTTGCCTATATAAGGACACAAACCATGAATGAAATAAATCACCAATTCAGTGTTCTCTCTTCTCTCTTCTCTCTCACTCTCAATGAGTTCTACATGTTCTTGAGTAAATCAGTTCCATAAACACTTAGTGATCGATTCATCTCTCTTAAGTCTTCATTTCTATCCTTAATCAGTTCAATAATCATCCGCAAATCCTTTATGGTATCAGAGCAATTCGATTCTTAAATCATATCTACTCTTAAATCTTGTCTTTCTCTCTTGTTCGTTCTTGTTCGCTCTTCATCTTACTATCTTGACAGCCAATCACTTTGGTTCGTTCTCACAAATCACTTTCTCTTAAACAATTGTTTTTTTAAAACGTGAAAGCTTTCTCTTTAAGACGTGAAAGCTTTTAAAACGTGAAAGCTTTCTCTTTTAAGTTTTAAATCAAACACTTGTTGCTATTTTCTTTTATTTTCTCAATACATTTAAGCTTTCTCTTAAAACGTGAAAGCTTTATACATTATAGTATTCAAAGTGTGTCTCTCTCAGAGTTGAAAATCGCTTTAAAGTGCAAAGGCTCTGATTTTGTTCATTAAGATCAAAACCGTTCTCTTTCCAAAAGCTTTCCATAATCTCAACTCAAAACCTTTTCTCATGGAAGAAAACAAAACCAAACACAAGAAAGTTACTCTGCCTACTACACTCAAAGGTGGCAGTAACTACTTGTTATGGGCTCGGACTGCCAAAGCAGTACTCTGCGGCAGAGGAGTCTGGTCACATGTTGGTGAGCCTGAAGAAGATGAGCTCTTCACCTCTGAAGATGAAGAGGAGATCAAGCCAGTCTCCAAGAAACAATGGTTCAAAACCGATCAAGCAGTTCTTGCAATTCTCCAAGGCTCTTTGGATGAGTCAGTTTTGGAAGCCTACTCTTACTGCACAACAGCAAAAGATTTGTGGACCACACTCAAGACAGTGTTCGGAAATGTCTCAAACTTAACCCGTGTGTTTGAAGTCAAGAAGGCAATCAACACTCTATGTCAAGCTGACATGGAATTCAATGATTTCTTTGGCAAGTTTAGATCACTTTGGGCTGAGTTTGAGATGTTGAGGCCAGCTACTGTGGATCCTTTAATCCTGAATGAAAGAAGAGAACAAGACAAGGTCTTTGCTCTTCTCATGGTCTTGAATCCTTCCTACAACGATCTCATCAAGCACATTCTTCGCGCAGACAAGCTCCCAAGTCTTGATGAAGTGTGTTGTCAGATCCAAAAGGAACAAGGGACTTTTGGTCTATTTGGTGGAAAAGGAGAACTCTTATTAGCAAATAAGACCTCGTACAAACCTGAGGAAAAGAAGATCTTCTGTGATCACTGCAAAAGGAAAGGGCATATCAAAGACAAATGTTGGATTCTCCATCCACATTTGAAACCAGCCAAGTTCAACCATGCTAAAGCTAATATGGTTGAAAACATGACAAGTCAAGGTTCTAATGGAGGAAATACAATACAAGGTCATCATGCTAAAGCACAAGGAGGTCAGAATGAGAATCCATTGGCAATGGTGGCATACACGGGACCACATGGAGCTGGACAGGCAATGTATGGAAGCTCTAGTGGGACAAGCAATGATGTGGTTAGGAAATCTGATCTGGAGGCCTTGATCAAATCCATCGCTTCCCTCAAAGAGTCTGGTACATCCTTTCTATCTACTAAAACTAATAAATCGCTTGTTATTGACAGTGGTGCCTCTCATCACATGATTAGTAACTCAGATTTACTTAGTAATATCCAGCCTGCTCTAGGTAGTGTAGTCATAGCAAATGGAACTAAGGTATCGGTTAGTGGAATAGGGGAACTAAAGTTGTTTGATAAACAATCTAAAGCTCTTTATATGCCTGACTTCACCTCTAACTTGTTATCTGTCAAAAGGGCTACCACTGACCTAAACTGCTATGCAATATTTGGTCCTAACAATGTTCAATTTCAGGATATTGACAGTATGAGGTTGCTTGGCAAAGGATGCACTAAAGGAGACTTATATGTCTTAGAAAACACTTCACCAAGCACCAATCTATCTACCTTTCCTATTTCTGTTGCTTCATGCTTTTCGGTTGAACTTAATAAGTTGTGGCATGCTAGACTTGGTCACCCACACCTAAGAGCTTTAAAATTGTTATTACCTAAAGCTACTTTTGATCACTCTAAATGTGAATCTTGTATCTTAGGAAAACATTGTAGAACTGTATTTCCAAAATCCCAAACCGTTTATGCTAAATGCTTTGATCTTGTGCATTCCGATGTGTGGACAGCTCCTTGCTATTCTAGAGATAGATACAAGTATTTTGTCACATTTATAGATGAAAAATCAAAGTACACTTGGGTCACCTTATTAGCATCTAAGGATAAAGTCTTTAATGCATTTCTGAACTTTCAAACATATGTCACTAACCAATTTCATGCCAAAGTTAAAATCTTGAGGACAGACAATGGGGGTGAATATGTGAGTCAAAAGTTCAAAGAGCATCTCTCCAAACATGGAATAATGCATCAGACAAGTTGTCCTTACACTCCACAACAAAACGGTGTGGCAGAAAGGAAGAATAGGCACTTGATGGATGTTGCACGATCCATGATGTTTCACACTAATGTTCCTAAAAGGTTCTGGGGTGATGCAGTTGTGGCAGCATGCTACCTAATCAACCGAATACCAACAAGAGTTCTTAGTGACTCTTCTCCATTTGAGGTATTGCATCGAACCAAGCCATCCATTGATCACCTTAAAGTATTTGGATGTCTTTGTTTTGTGTTGATTCCAGGTGAACAAAGGACAAAGCTTGATGCCAAGAGCCGAAGATGTCTGTTCCTTGGCTATTCCCCTACTCAAAAGGGTTACAAGTGTTTTGACCCTACTTCTAATCGGTTGCACATCTCTAGAGAAGTGAAGTTCATTGAGGAGGAAGGCTACTACAAGACTAAGGATTGGGAAAGCCTACAGGAACTGACCAAAACATCATCCGGTATAGCCACCAGTTTGCGGTACTTACTGGAACACTTAGGCAATCCAAGTTCAAATCAGCCTGGGTCTTCTCAAACTGCTCCTCCTACTGAATCTTCCAACCAACCGGTTCCTACAAGTCCTGAACATGAGACTTCAATCAACGCAGAGGTTCCTCAAAGTCCTCCTATCACAGCTGATCCTAGTAGTCACCCTTGTGAAGCTAACCAGGACGTAGCCAATGTGGAAGAAGACAATGAGACCTCAGAAGAACCTCTTGAAGCTCCTTTAGAAGAAACAGGAGAAGAAATGGAACCGGTCGCACTTCGTAGGAGTACAAGGATCAGAAGGGATCCTTCCAATTGGATTAACACTAGATTCTACTTTAACAACCAGGCAGTAGCTCATCCAGAAATAGAAGCGGTCTGCTCTCTTGCCGTGTTGCCATCATCTCATCAAGCATTCCTTGCCAAGATTCTATCTGATCTCATTCCCGACACATACGAGGAAGCAATACTTAAAGAAGAATGGAAGGGAGCTGTGGGAGACGAAGTAGGAGCTATGGTAAGAAACCATACTTGGGATGAGGCAGACTTACCTAAAGGAAGAAAGGCTGTAACCTCACGGTGGGTGTTCACTATCAAACATAAAAGCAATGGAGATATTGAGCGCTACAAAGCAAGACTAGTGGCTCGTGGCTTCACTCAAACATATGGGAATGATTACAAGGACACATTTGCTCCAGTCGCCAAATTACCCACTGTAAGAGTTGTTCTTTCTTTGGCTGCTAACCTCTCTTGGGACTTATGGCAGATGGATGTCAAGAATGCTTTCTTACAAGGAGAACTTGAGGAAGAAGTATATATGCGTCCACCACCAGGTCTTGAAAACATGGTAGCACCAGGCAAAGTTCTAAGACTCAGAAAGGCAATCTACGGATTAAAACAAAGTCCGAGGGCTTGGTATCACAAGTTGAGCCGCACCCTGTGGGACCAAGGATTCCGAAGATCTGAGTCAGATCACAGCCTGTTCACTAATAAGTCCCATAAAGGCTTAGTTGTGGTAGTTGTCTACGTAGATGACTTAATCATCTCCGGTGACAACAAAGAAGGTATTGAGAGTATCAAGTCTTCCCTTAAAACCACTCTGGATATAAAAGACCTAGGAGAACTCAAATACTTCTTAGGTATTGAGGTCTGTAGGTGTACTGATGGCATCTTTCTTTCTCAAAGAAAGTATGTATTTGATTTGTTGAATGAGACAGGTTTCATGGAGGCTACACCAGTCAAGACCCCTCTTGAAGATGGCTACAAGATCAATCGACAGGGGGAGAAGGAGGATGAGCTATTCAATGATCCTGCACTATATCGCAAACTAGTGGGTAAGTTAATCTACTTAACTCTTACTAGACCTGACTTGTGTTTTTGTGTGAATCAGGTAAGCCAGCACATGAATACTCCCACCAAATATCACTGGACTATGGTTGAGAGGATTCTAAGATATCTCAAAGGAAGTCTTGATCGCGGAATTTGGATGGGAAGACATGAAAGCACAGAGATTGTAGGCTATTGTGATGCAGATTGGGCCGGAGACCGAATTGATAGAAGATCTACAACCGGTTACTGCACATTCATAGGAGGCAACATGGTCACTTGGAAGACAAAGAAGCAGAAGGTGGTGGCTTGCTCAACAGCTGAAGCAGAGTACCGAGCCATGAGGAAACTAACAAATGAGTTGACATGGCTCAAAGGACTACTTGCGGATTTAGACATTGATCAAGCAACACCAATGACCATGCATTGCGACAATCAAGCAGCTATACACATAGCCTCCAATTCGGTCTTTCATGAAAGAACAAAACATATAGAAGTGGACTGTCACAAAGTCAGGCAGAAGATTGAAGATGGAACAGTCCTTCCATGTTATACAAGGAGTGAAGACCAATTGGCAGACATCTTCACTAAAGCAGCAAGCTCCAAAGTCTGTGATTCCATTCATGGTAGACTTGGGCTTGTTGCTTTATCCAGACCATGGTGAACACTTTCCTCGCCCATGAAGCTCATACTCTTTTACCTAACTCTGTTTTGTCCCACGAGGTTTTCTTTGTTAGGGTTTTAATGAGGTGAGACTCATGGGTAATCCAAGCTAGAACATTCAGGGTGATTCCAGAATGTTTAGCTTGAGGGGGAGTGTTAACATATGACCATTGGTGTTGATCAAAGGATAATTGTAAAACTGTAAAAGGTAAAAGTAAAAACTACTAACCTTTGGTGAATAAGGGTGAAAGGAGAGTTACCTTGGATAAATGGAGATGAAATCAGTGGGAGACATGAAGCAGACATCACGCTCTCCTTGAGCGCTCCTCCTTGGGTCCTCTTACATTGTTTATCACAAAGTGTATCCCACCTCTGAGTTGTTTATTCATTAAGGCTCCTTGTACGCTCCCTTAAGGCTCCCTTTGTATGATTGATCTCTCCTTGGTTGTTGCCTATATAAGGACACAAACCATGAATGAAATAAATCACTAATTCAGTGTTCTCTCTTCTCTCTTCTCTCAATGAGTTCTACATGTTCTTGAGTAAATCAGTTCCATAAACACTTAGTGATCGATTCATCTCTCTTAAGTCTTCATTTCTATCCTTAATCAGTTCAATAATCATCCGCAAATCCTTTAGTCTCATCCCTTTTTCCTTGGCCAAACCCACAAAGTAAGGGAAATCCAGTAGTAAAATTATATTCAAAGTTCTATCTGATTTTGAGAAAATTATCTTTGATGCTAATGTTTGTGTCAAGATTATTAAATTTGTGCCTCCATCGAAATGACCATCACACCAAAATCTCTAGCTCACTTACATTTATAAAATGTAAACCTCAAACAATATCTTAATTATGTAGTAATCAGACATTATTAGTACTTGAAGAAATCAATGCTGGAGAGCGTATTCATCACTTAACTATTTTATATTTACTTATTTAGCAAGAAGAACTTATATATATTTTAAACACTTAACTTGTAAGGAAAACATGATATATGTTCACTTATATATATGCAAACAATTAATCTTTGTAGTGCTTCCATTAACCATGCTCATAAATTTTCATTCCTGTATATCATCAAATTAGTTTACGGGTGCAAAAACTTATATTTTGTCCCTTCTCGGTAACATATTCTATTTTTCTTAGAATATTTCTCTACTTTTTTTTTATCCTTACGACTTCTTTCTGTTTCCAGCTTGTTTCTTGGACTGTTTACCATTTGTTTCCAATATATTTTTGACTTTCTATTGTCCCCATTTCCTTACCATCTCTAGCGTTACTTTATTTATGTGGAATTATTTTAGTCTTAATCTTTTGAAACGCTCCTTCATTGGTTCCCAATTTTTTTTCTATTGGATAAGAATGTAATAAGTCTCAATAGAAATAAAGTATCTGAGGTCATAGAGAACTCTTAACTCATATACTTGTTACCTTGACAAAAAACGATCTT
The DNA here is from genome assembly GCA_010577795.1 of Isatis tinctoria. Classification (NCBI taxonomy): domain Eukaryota; kingdom Viridiplantae; phylum Streptophyta; class Magnoliopsida; order Brassicales; family Brassicaceae; genus Isatis; species Isatis tinctoria. The sequence goes on along the minus strand of CM021250.1, from coordinate 12,465,886 downwards.
GTATCTACTGGTCTATGTCTTTGTAGATTAACATAGGCAGGACTGATTGGGGATTGTGCAGAGAGTTGTTTTTCTATTTCCAGATGTTGCGGACCATTGCTTGGCCAACCAGTTTCGTAATAGTCGGAAGAGAGATATCATTCCTGGCATTTGTCCAAACTGTAAAAGATGTCATTGAGAGGAAGAGGCAAGGAGATAGGCCGCATTTGCACAATTTGTTAAGGAGATAGTCTCTTGTTTCAATCTATGGAACACAAGCAGATGGTTTGCGTCGTCGTACACAAACTACACCATCTGAATTCCAAATTTCTCCCTACAACACCCGGCTCACCATCTAAATTCCGAGCTTCTCTCTACCTTTACTTCCTCTATACTTCTTAGAAGCCACAAACCAAGATCACACAAAAGGCAACAGATAGTATTTCCGTTTTCATTTTCATAATTTTAAGGTCTGGACATTACTATTTCATTTTCATAATTTTAAGTCTGAAGACTTCACATACTTCATGCATTTTGCGACTCCGCAAAGATATGTCAACTCGCAAGGAAATAGAGACCACTGATTTCATGTCTATGTTACTTGTATTGATGTAACTTGTAGCATCACCTTTGTGGATCCATGAGAACAATAGGGAAAAACCAATGCTAGTGCAACGTGAACTCATGAAGTCATGATCAGCTACTTCACTAAGAGAGCTTGTGATTCTTTATGTATTTGGTTAATTTAAAAGCTTCTGCTACATGCAGGCTTCTGTGATTTCACTCATGAACTGTTAAGACCATTGAAAATTTCTAGAGAATCATTAGTATATCTATCCTTGTAGAATGTATACTATGACAATTAATAAAGAGAACGATTGGAAAACTGAGAAGTAGTTGTCATGAATAAAGAGACATAATCATGAGTATTGGTTGCCAGACACCATGTATTATTTTTGGCTTTTAAAACCACGAAACTAAAATGTTGAAAGATTTACCTTTATGCACATCTGTGTTATTAGTTGTGGATAGAAGCACCACATTTTCACCTGCCAAAAATTCACTTAAAACAACTAAGTTGTAGTATTCATATTCGCTTTTCGAACTTCAAACCAAGAAGTCCATCTTAGTTTAACGTTTCGAAATAACAGGAGGATCACCTAATCAATCAGCTCCGCAAAGCTATAGAGAGGATAAAAAAAGTCATCAAAAAGACAATCTGAATGAGAGTTAAGATTGAATGTTAAAAAAATGAATGCACTTTGCCAATTATTAGACAGCTCTGCGATTACCTGCCACCATACATTGTGTTCTCTTGTTGTCGCCGATGAGTGATCATAAGTAAAATTAGTCTTTAAGAACAACTTCAATAGACACGTATTTACTAAGAACATAAGATATATAATTAGTTATTAACATAGTTAAGATGAACCTATATGAGTTGGTGAATGTATCTCTTTACCTGGCCTGCTTTTCCTCTTCCTTTACTCTTCATATATTTTACGGAGGATCTAAAACCTCTGGTCATTGTTACATACAAATCACTACTTGTGCTAGCACATCATTGCAACAAGAGTTACTGAACGTAACCAAATCATTGGAAAATCAGTGAGAACCAAGTATAACTCATACAGCAAATTTGATGATATTGTGAAGGGAATTAATCCTGACCTATATTCCGACGATTCACAATAAAGTGAAATCGAGGTTGTTATGCGTTTCTGAAATAAGACAAAATGTTCCATCAGATGTTAAACGATTGTAGTTAACACAGATAACAATCACACATAGTTGAAGACCTAAAATGAACTCACCTTTTGACAACAACCATAGATCACTCCACCTCCTTACGACTCTGTTCGGAAAAAAAGAGAAAAAAAGATAGATCAGTCGGTAGCAAAGCAAACATCTCCGAGTAGATAAACGATATACGATGATTGATTGCAATTTACCCATTGACTGAACTCAATCTAGAATTCACAGAAAGTTACATGAGCGGCTGTGATGAAGATTTCCTCGATAAAATGATCGATTTGCTTGAGGACTGTGAGATTGAGGAGCCCCGTATTGTTCTGTACCATATTTGGTGGGATCAGCTTCCCGTTCTGGTACATCTTTGTAAATCGAAGATCACATGTCAGGAGGAAAAAGGTCTGATTTAGCCTAATCTGAAGAACCCTAGAATTTTGATTTATGTAAGCTGAGTTTGGGGTTGGAGAATATAATGAAAACGTTTGGAACACAAAATATCATTTTAGTTTCGAGATTAGAAAAAGGGAAACATATTTAAGGCGTAACAGGTGTAGAAAGCCGAAGAGGTACGGAAGATCTGAAAAAACTGAGGAAGACCGAGAGTTTTTCGCAATAGAAACAGAGATGAAATTGAGTTTTTAGTTTATGACACGGTGCAAAAAAAATAAAAAAGGTGAGGTGGGTGGCGCCAGCTTCTTTAAGTTATTATAGATTACGCATGCGTTTTGTTGAAACATATGATAATAGAAGATAATACGATGAGAATTTGTTATATATCCCGTCTTACTTGTTCCTTTATTTTTAGCATTTGCTGATAATACGTTATTGATCTAAAACATGTGTGCCAAATTTGGTTTGAAGGTATAAGTAGCGGTAAGTATACTACTCGACATCAGAATTTGCCATCTCTTCTTCGACTTCACGGGAATACCATTTATGCTTGCAAACCAAATATCTGTTATCTTTTTTATTTATATCTATGCTCACAAACCAAATATCTAATTACTTAATGTGTATTTTTTAATAATCAGTTAGACATCAAGCCTAATTATCTTCAACTACGGGAAGACTTTCCAGGGGTTTGCGGCTTTGCTCACTGAAGAGGAAAGCAAGAAGCTGAAATATAAAACCTCCCAAACATTTTTGAAAGTCTCTGGCCGTCAGGACAGCCATAGTTTCCCGCATATATCTTGCAAGCAGAAGTTAAACAATCTCAAGGTAGAGAGTCTCTCATGAGGGCAATAAAAATTAGGCTTAATAACAGATGATTACAAAGATTTTCAATAAAAAAATATCTTTGGTTTTTTCTACTATTTTCGTAAAAAAGAAATATATCTCGATTTTTCTACTTAGAATCTTTTTTTGGTACCACGTCTCATGTCTCAAACCTTACGTTAACATACAAAATTATATATTAATAATATATTACCTTTTTTCTTTTTACATTCTACCGTTATTCCACTAACTACCTAATTGAATATCATGCCAAATTCAATCGAATATCACGTATATAGACTCATAGTTTATAACAGACACACACACAACAACAAATAGTACCCAACTACACATCTAGAGTTACAAGCACTATTAATGGCTTTACAATGCATGGCTAATCAGAACTTCGTTGGTAATGGAAATAGATCATACACAGCGCCAATTCATCTGCTTCCAATAAGAAAGAAGGTGACTCTCTCTTGATATTTTAGATTATGCGTGTAACTGTGATTCCAAAATCCAAAGGTTATTTACTTACTTTGGTATTTGTCAACTCTTCTCTTAGTATATATGTTTCATATCATGCGAAGCAGATAGCGGTATTGTAATATCTTTTCATTAAGAACTCTAATAGCAGCATTGTAATATCTTTTATATGCAAAAACAGTGGTATAATTGTAAATTAAAGCTACATTATTTTTATGTATTAGATTTCTTTTGGGTTAAAAATCTAATTACTTTTAAAAACATTACATACAAAGGATGAAAAAATAAATATTTCACAAAGAAAAATTAATCAGAGTTATAAATTATTCATTTTTCATGTACTTACATGCAAAATTTATTATTGATAGTGTGTGTCGAATATTATATTATACCAACAACTTAATATAAGATAAGTAAATACTAAATATTTACTATTTACAAACTCAAGAAAATAAATATCAAATAAATAGTAAAATTTAATTTAGAAATATATATCTATAATATAAGTGATGAAAAAAAATTTAAAAGTTTTGAAAAATAAGATTCGAGATATTTATAGAAACAAACTAAAAAAAAAGAATATACAAAAAAAATATTTATCAACAAAATATTCTGCATATAAAACACAAGATACCACAAAAATATTATTAATTTTCACCATGAAAACCCGAACATGACTACAATACCAAAAGGAAAATGAAGGATTCCTTTTAGGTACATCAAACATAACTTAAAATTACCATCTACTAATAATGTGTATTCACATGTAAATGTGTTTACAGCACACAAAACTTATCTTCAAGATCAGGTTTACATAAATAAATAGTTTTATTAGTTATCCAACATATATTTTATCAAGGTGTAATTTTCTTTATGTAGAAAATATATGTGAAAATACTAATTATAAATCAATATTAAACTCTAGAAACTATTAAAAACAAATACTACTGAAAATATTAGCAAAACAAATAACCATAATTTAAAACAAAACAGGCAATTACAAAGGAGAACAAAAAAACTTAGCAAAATAACAAATAATTAAAGGGTTAATTAGGTGGATAACACACTTAAATACATAAATTTAAAAAGTAACATATATGAATGCAAATTTAAGTAAGTAACAAAATGATATGTGATATGATCAATATGTCCCTGCAGTGCACTATAGTTCACTATAATCAAATATAGTTCAATATATATATGTGACCGATATAGTTAACTTGTATAGTTAAGTTAGTGAACTATAATTAAATTAATAAAATATATAGTTAAGTTAGTGAACTATATTATAGCTTATGATTTATATAGTTTAGTAGTGTGTTCGATATACTTCACTAAACTTCACTTTAGTTCACTATCACATTTCTAAGTAGCACTTATAGTTTGAAGATATAGTTCACTATAGTTCAATATAAGTGAAAAATGCATATTTCAACCTGAACTAAGCCAGTCGTGCTTTTTCAGACCTAAACAATCAATCAGTGCGTATTTCAACCCAAACCGTTATAAAATTTAAATTTCCTACCCGAACTTACTATTTCGAGCCAAAATCTACCTTGACTAACGGTTCGTTAGTCAAACGTTAAACAGTATTAGACCTATGACGGAAAAGTGCTTTTTTAGGCCCGAACTAGCTCTAACGTGCCTTTTCATACCTGTACATTTGAGTAGTGCCAATTTCTCCCCAAACCTAAATAAAATTCAAATTTTCTACCCAGAAAACCAATGATTTAAAAATCACAATTTTAAAATCTTTTTGCTAATATATAATTTAATTTTTTTGCCAATATATATATAATTTGAAAATCTTTTTGCCAATATATATAATGCACAGTCACATATACCAATATATATTGACAAAATAGTCAAAAACATATGTATATATGATATTATTCTAGTTTATAGTTGATCAACAAATTGAAAAGCTTTAACTTCAAATAAAGATTGTTTGATTAAATTTATATTCATAGAATACATATTGAGTTTGGAATGAATAGAAAAAAAAATTGTGATGAGCTAATATATATATATATATATATATATATACCAATTGACTAGTAAAATATCCAAAATAAATAATTAATATTGAATTGTGATGTTTTTTTAAAAAAGACTTTTGATTATAGAAATCAAAATTGGGTTATTAAATTGACTAGAATCGGCAAGTTTTCATTTTTCTATCGCGATTTAGGGGTGTTTTGGGTAATTATAAATTTTGGATTTTTAGTAAAACCAAACTAGATTGGCACCGGTTCGCTGTTCAACCCGTCGAACCAACTGGTGCAGACCGGTTTCTAAATCATTGGTTTTCTGAGTAGAAAATTTGAATTTTATTTAGGTTTGGGAAGAAATAAGCACTATTCAAATGTATAGGTATGAAAAGGCACGTTAGAGCTAGTTCGGGTCTAAAAAGGCACTTTTCCTGTCACAGGTTTGATAGTGTTTAACGTTTGACTAACGATCTATTAGTCAATGTAGATTTTGGCCCGAAATGGTAAGTTCGGGTAGGAAATTTAAAATTTTTAACGGTTTGGCTTGAAATACGCACTGGTTGATTGTTTAGGTCTGAAAAAGTACGACTGGCTTAGTTCAGGTTGAAATAGGCACTTTTCCCTTCAATATAATAGTGTGGTCGATATAGTTAATTTGTGTAGTTAAGTTAGTGAATTATATAGTTAATTTAATACACGATAGTGAACTATATTATAGCTTATGATTGATATAGCTTAGTAGTTTGCTCAATATAGTTCATTAAACTTGAATATAGTTCACTATCACATTAGTTTTTATAGTTGTAGATATAGTTCACTATAGTCCAATCAAATATTGCAAAAGGGTATAATCGAAAATTTACATTAAAATTATGTTATTTACTTAATTTGCATACTATATCAGTTATCAGTTAGTTATTGAATTAGTATCACATAAGTATTATACCACCTAATTTCCCATAATTAAAACCAAAGAATCCGCGCGTAGCGCGGACCAAGCCATAGTCTACATATAATAAAGGGCTTGCTTCCTTGAGCTCTGAAGGCCTCCACCTGTACAAAAATGTCAGGTCATAAATCAGGAGCCAATCACAATTTTTCTCTTCTCTGTAATTTTAAAAAATCTAACGAAAATCTAAACAACATGGATCTATTTAAGTCGACAAATATCGTGGCCCAACGTCTGAACAGTCTTCGCCATATTAACGTTTCTGTAGGTGGAACAAACGAGCCCACTAACGACCAATGTAAATGGCCTGCTTTCTCTGTTCATCTTCCTTCCCCGATGGTCGCCGTTCTTCTTCTCGGTGGTGCCGTTCCGGAGAGCTGGAGAGTCACGGATGCGTTACAGAGGGAGACGTCTCACCTCCTCTTTCATTTACTGGTTCCATTACTCACAGAATTAAGGCCACCGAATCATTTCCCTCCATCGTCGATGTTATATATGGTGCCAGTGTTGGACATTTATGCGCATCTCCACCTTCCTCGGCTCAGACCAAGCTCGAAATGGCGAAGAAAAATGCTAAACCTGCTCGGACTGCTGCTGTGTCAGCCACTTCAGCTCCTGCTGAAATTCCTTTCGCCACCGTCGAAGCTGGATTGAGCGACGACAGCGTTGTCTTCCGTTTGATCTATTTTTGGCACGCACACAATCCCAACAAAGGAGGCATGCATGTTGATAGACCTCGAACTCCTATTGATTGATGAGAAGGTAATTGCTCCTTCTTCTCTGCTCTCGCTCTCCGTTTCTTTCGTGGTGTTTGCATATTCCGTTCGCTGTTGCTTTGTGTTAGGTGCTCATTAATTTGATATTATATGTAGATTATCGAATCGAGTTTTGTGTTCTCTTATTGGGAAGGATTGTGTGGATGTATGTAGATGTAATTGTGGATGATAAACTCGCAAAATCTGTGTAGCCTTAAAACAGATCAATATCAACACATTATTTTACGATCACTTTTCGTTTTCATTTGACAGAGTCTCGCTCTCTGTTAATCCGTTGACGAAATTTATGTTATTTCCCATCTTTTTCAATTCCAAGTTCTTAGCTTGATGATTTGGACTACTTTGCATGCATGTCTCTGTTGTAATCTGATCGCTTACCTGCTCAACTGGATTATCAAAAACTCACGGGGCTTGTCTTGTGTACAGGCTGGTGTGGCTGATGGGTGCGATCGAACTACTGGAAATCTGTTGTACACGGTTAGATATATTCTTGCTAATCTAATCTCAGTTTCAAGTTAGCAACATGAAGTTTTGTCTTTTTTTTTTTTTTTTGTTTTGTATGAAACCTAAATCGCATTGAATATAGGTCAACTCTTGAACAAACTTATTGAGGTTATACTCTCCGTCCAATTATGTAACAGGTCACTAATGAGTTCCCTGCAAATGCGCTCGTGCATCGTCCTACATTGCTCAAGTACATTGTCTCCTCTAAGGTTAGCATATGGCTCCTTGATTGAAATGTTATCTGTCAGAACTGCGGCTGCACTGTCTTGCTGGTTGCTGCGTTTTCTTTCCATGCGTTTGCCAAATTTTTCTAATTTGTGAATTGAGTTGGTAAATAAAACCCAACGTTTTGATTTTTTTGCCCGTCCAAATTATCATATAAAATATAGATATGCTGCTTTCAAAGAGATGGCTCTTGATAGATCCACATTTGTCTAAAGATTTAGAAAATTCCCCTCGTCTCTCAATCGACAATCCCTTATTACAAAACCCAGGTAAACAGAGATTATTCTGATTCCATGTTTCATGTACATACATTTTCCGTCTTTGGGTCGCTGAGAATCTTAAGTCTTTTATATGGAGCCGTCTCTAGAACGCAGATAGTACATGGGGTCGGTTCTTTTGGAACGTTGAGCTGTTAAATTATCTAAGCTATGAAATCAGAGGATTTAAAGTTTCTCACTTGCTTCCAGATGAAATAGTGACCTTCTCGGCAACAGCTGTTAGAAATTCTGTCCAGGCAGGTGATAGGTAAATAGGTTGAATAATATATATATAGTGATGAATGTAGCAGAGGCGAAGTTCTTTCCATTTACTTATTGTTCCCTCTTTGATCTTTCTACTTCCATGTCTACTTTGATTATGATTGACAACAGTAAAGATTTGTGTGAACCTATGAAATTCTAAGTAGAAAAAACAGTTCCATTTGGGTGGCCAAACAAAAGATATGGTTTTAAGGTAAGTTTTTCAGTTCTTTTGTATGCTCTGTTCTTTTTCTTTCAATATTCTTAAAGATAAACACACAAAATGTATATTATTTCAAGCTTTTGTTGTTTTCATTGACATATGAAGGTAGAAGGTTTCTGGCTTGGCCATTCAAGAAATGGGAAAAAAATGAGAGAAAAAACTAGCTTCAGATTAGTGGAAGAAACTGGCTAATCTCTAAAAAGTAGCAATGTCAAAGATTGTGTAGCAGCCAGGGGAGCTTGAGATGACAATGAGACAGTTATAAAAAAACTCAGAAGTGGTATTCTATGTGTTATTGACTACCATGTTCTTTCTTTTTTTGTTAAAGTATCCGAGAAAAAAGGAATGCTCTCTGACCCCATGTTCTCATTGGCTAAGGAGAGGATTTGCTCGTCACATTTATTCAAGTGTATGCTCTCAAAAGTCGAGCATCTGGAGCTACGTCATAGAGCGTCGGAAATGGGAGACTCATAGGTGGGTTTATTCGAAATGGTCTTCTTGGAGACGCAAAACCCTTTCCGTTTATTGCCTAATCAAACACATACGTACATCTTCTTACCAATGTACTTGGATTCGCCTTAACATTTCAAGAAAGCCATATATAATTCATCGAAATCAGCTAGCCAGTGATCAAAATGATTGATGAGATGTGTTGTTACATGTACAGAAATTCATCCATCCGCCTGACAGCCACAAATAGAACCGGTAAGCATATTTGAAAAAGAAAACATTGGTTGGTTTTGGTTTATATACCTTTCGCTTAGTTGCACTCCAATGCGTTACCAAAATTGATAGCCTGTGATTTTAACCATTATTGCTTTAGCAGGCTGATAAAAGCTTCAGAGGCCCAAGGATGCGAAACTATTGGAGAGGATAACCTCAAGTTCGAAAAGAGGTTTTAGAGGTTGTAATTCCTATAATAAGTCTGAGCGCGATTGCTACTATCATTACTTAAGCAACTCTTTTTACTTAATTCTCAAAATTTAAGTTTGGAAAAATCTATGTTCTTTGCAAACACGAAAAAACTCTGAGGGCTTAAATACAGTATTAATGTAGTTTCGAAGATGGTTGTAAGAACAACAACCACATTATGTAACTCATATTTGTAAGTATATTTGGTAGTACATTGTCATTTGTTATTCAATTCATTGTCATCTATAATTCAATTCTGGAAAGGTGTTAATGTTTTTTATATTGTTGATCAATATTCAAGATGCATGAACAACAAATAAAAACCTGAGAGAATGATGGGTTCAAGTCTTCCCATTCCATTCTTTAATGACAATGACTGAAATACGATAAGGCGGCCACCGTTAGTTTTAACATCAGGTATTCAGGATTGAGGACTATGTACTTCTTCTATCTCATTTTATGTTAAACCGATACAATATGAGATATGTGTCAATTACGTTCATGTAGAGTAGGGTAAATTCTACCCATAAAAGATTTGATGTGTTTTGCCTCTTCCTATTACAGACATAAAAAAAAAAAAAAAAAAAAAACAATAGAGTAAGATTGTCTGGTACCAAAACATTTACTACTCGACATATCCTCAACCCATGTCAAGCTGATTTCACAGATTAAGTGTTTGCCACTCATTGTTTTTTTTCCTTATTACTACAAATCGAATACAAATGAAATTTGAGGCTATTATATATCAACACAACATAAACATATAATAATACCACCATCACAAGACATATATCAGGCTTCATAGCTGAATACAAATTCTAGCTGTTGGAATACAAAGTCTATAAAAAAAAGGTTTCTTATAACCATATTTCAGACCGAAAAAAATATAAATTAGCATTGTAACAAAATATAATAATACAAAAATAGAAGATAAACACCGGGCGTAGCAATTACAAAAATAGAATAAGAAGAAGAAATGTTTAACAGCAATTCTTTATGGACTGAAGACGAAGTTCTGAACGGATCAATGTGAAAAAAAAATCACATCAGTCTTACCAATAAATACGTTTCAAACAAAATTTATAAATGCATGCTGTCGCCTTCGAATAAAGTGTAACACAATTCTTCCGTCTGAAAAATGCCTAACAAAAGGAAAAAAAAAACTCATAAAAAAAGACAATAAAAACTCAAAAAATATTTCAACAGATGAACTTCTAATTTTCGAAAACTATTTGGGAGGTGCCCTCCCATCAAATGATTATATGTAAATTAACACAATTTTACGCTAGTGAAACTACGCTAACAAAAAAATTAGGAGAGACGGAAAAAATATAAGCACAACCCACACGTAGTGCGGGAAAAATCCTAGTAATATTAAAATTACAACAATAATACCAATATCAAATGAATAAAGACTCTTTTGATCATAGGGGTAAACATCTTCCAACGGCGTGACGAAGAAGTTATTGAGTTCCTCTTCAAAGTCATTTGTAAATTCCTCCAATATGCCATCATAGCTAATTCTCAATACTTCTTCAGTTTTATTGTCTGCAAAATCGGGGTAAACACTCTTTTGATCATAGGGGTAAACATTTTCCAACGGCTTGACGAAGAAGAAGCTATAGAGTTCCT
>CM021250.1:12357399-12454624 GCA_010577795.1 Isatis tinctoria | reverse complement strand
CTTAACCATAGTCTAATAATTCAATATAAAAAGACCGGGGGTAGATGATTGATTGTGTGTATTTCTATAATTTATTAATTACTGGGTCGTGATGAAGCATAGTTAATATAATAAGAAAATATAAACTTAATGAAGTTGACCATAGACAGTATATGATTAATTCAATTAGTCCAGAGTTGCATCTTGCAACAAGAAAAAGAAAAAAAAAAACACTTTGCAATGGCTGCTTCTTCCTCTTCCCAAGTAGTCCCAAAATCATGGCAAGTGTTCATCAGTTTTAGTGGCCAAGATTTGCGCAACAACTTCATTAGCCATTTGGAGGAAGCTTTCGAGCAGGCTGACATCAACTACTACATTGACACCAAAGAGATCCCGGGCGAAAGTCAAAGTGCTATTTTCACGAGAATCCAGCAATCACAAATCGCATTGCCGATCTTTTCAAGCAAGTACGCTGAATCAAGGTGGTGTCTGAACGAGCTCGTGGAGGTAATGAGACAGGTGAAGCAAGGTACACTCAGAGTCATCCCAATCTTCTTTAACGTGTCCCCAAGCGATGTAGGAAGTCCGTACGGAGAATTCGGCTGTAAGGTCTATGTACAAAGTCAACATAATCCATCCGATCTGCCCATTTGGTCGGCGGCTTTAAAGTCTGCCACGGGCAAGATTGGCTTGGTTTTGAAGAAGTATAGGTAAATTAAAAAAAAAAAAACTAGCAAAAGTACTACTGTTTCATCATCTCTTCTTGTTTCTTATCCAAGAATCTCATTTAGTTTACCTCACTCTTATTGTAGTAACGAGAGGTTGCTCATTCATGAGATCGTTACCTGGGTCAAAGACCTGCTAGCTCGCCCACCAAGCTCAGACAATGAGCTCTCTAAGGAGCTATCACCAGTAAGTTCTTGCATTAGTTCCTCTAGAGAGAGGCCTTCCTTTGACGATGTAATGAATCAACGCCTTAAGCAATTGGAAGACAAAATAGATTTTGATGTCGATGTAACTCAAGTTGTTGGCATTGTTGGAATGCCTGGGATTGGTAAAACAACTCTCGCTGAAAAGTATTTCAACAAGTGGAACGATAGGTACACGTTTACCAAGATTATCTTCGGCATCCGTGCGAAGTTCGAAGAGACAGATGATCGTTGGCTGGAGAGGAAGCTTCTGGATGGTCAAGAATTCACTAACGAGGCTGATGTTTTCTCAAAGAAAATTTTTCTTGTTTTGGATGACGTGACCGACAAGAAACACGTAGATTTTTTACTCAAAAACAGGGCGTGGATTAGGGAGGGAAGCAAGATTGTCATTACAACGCGTGACAAGTCATTGATCGCACTACTGAAACCACTTGTTTACGAGGTCCCTACCTCGAAGGATATAGATGCCTCGAAGGATATAGATGCCTGGAACGTTATACCGCGTGACAAGTGTCACAAGTCATCGATCCCACTACGGAGACTCGATGCTTACATGGTCCCTCCTTTGAACGATGTAGATGCCTGGAAGCACTTTAAGCATAATTCCTTTGAATATGGAGTCTCTGGTACCAAAGCGAACTTCCCCACGCTGACGAAAAGTTTTGTGGATTATGCTGGAGGCAATCCACTAGCCCTTGAAGAACTGGGAAAGGAGCTTTTTGGGAAAGACGAGGGTGAATGGAAGGAAAGACTAGAAACGCTGCCGCATCAGTGCAATGAGAATATCAGAACACAACTAAGAATCAGTTATGACAAACTGAGTGATCAGCAGAAGGATGCGTTTCTCGACATAGCTTGTTTCTTCAGATCAGAGGAAGAAAATTACGTAAAGTGTTTACTGGATCAGTATGGCTCTGATGATGTTGTTAAAGAACTCGTCGAAAAGTTTTTCATTTGTATCTCTGCGGGACGAATAGAGATGCATAATCTAGTATGTACATTTGGCAAAGAACTTGGTTCATCCCAGGTAAATCGTTCGGGGGGAAGAATGTGCGATCATAGCCAAACTATTCTAATTCTAAAAGATGCAACTCAGCAAAGAAGTAAGGTAAATGAAATGATCTCAAGTCCTCTACAAACTTCTTATGCACTTTGCTAACTTCTTTTGTCTTTTAACTTGTTACCAGGAAATGAAAGATGTGAGAGGTATTTTTCTAGACACATGCACATACAAAGCAAAAAATGTAATACCAGTAGGCGAGGTAAGGCTTGTCGAATTGTTCAACCCGAAGAATCTACGATACCTCAAGATCTTCGATTCTCTTTGTCCAGAGAACTGTAAAGTAAAGTTTCCCGACGGACTTAAGTTCCCTTTTCAAGAGATTCGATATCTCCACTGGGAGAACTATAACTTGAAGGAGCTTCCATCGCACTTCAACCCAAACAATCTTATTGATCTCAGGCTACCTTATAGTAAGAACATTGAACGTGTTTGGGAAACTGTCAAGGTATGTTCTATGTGCTCTTTTCTTTATTACTTCATTTGACTATGATCTTGGATGTTTCAAATGCAAATTGATGTCCATATACATTTTAGAAAAGAATAATAACGTTCTTGAACCAAGACACTAGCCCTATTTTTTGTTTTGTTTTGTTAGAGTAGATACATTATATACAAATATGTCTTTGGTAATGATAGTTTGAATATTACTTGTGAATATCCCTTATGGATCTTTTGTAGTCCCTATATATATTTTGACATCTATGTATATATCTAGTCAAACATTAGTATCATTACATATGATATTGACAACAAGAAACAGTCTCATTGTATATCTTATAGAATATAAACGAAAACAAGTCTGAACTTTGATTAGTATTAGTTTCATTTGAAGGTAAACACAATGTTATACCCTCTAAAAACAGATGACGGCGAATGTAAACATGCAATCAACACTTATACATATGACTCAACGTGTTCTGTATGGTTGTTACAGGAAGTGCCACGGTTGAAGTGGGTGGATCTAAGCCATTCAACTAAGTTGACTGACCTGTCAGCATTGTCGAAAGCGTATAATCTTCGAAGACTGAATCTTAAAGGCTGCACGAGTCTGGATAAGTTGCCAAGGGAATTGCAAAATATGAAGAAACTTGTTTTCATAAACCTCAGAGGATGCACAAAGCTCTCCTCTCTACCAGAAAAACTGAACTTAATCTCTCTCAAGACGATCATCCTCAGTGGCTGCTCAAGCTTTAACAAATTTGAGCTCATTTCCGAGAATCTTGAATTTCTTCATTTAGACGGCACTATCATCTCGACTCTTCCTCCGACCATCAAGAACTTCAAGAAACTTGTGTTGTTGAATCTGAAAAACTGCACAATGTTGGAGTCTCTTCCGCCGGGTTGTCTTGACAAGCTCAAGGCTCTTGAAGAACTTTTGCTCTCTGGTTGTTCAAGACTTAGGAAATTTCCTAAAATTAAGGACTCCATGGAAAATCTGCAGATTGTACTACTTGATGGGACTTCAATTGAAAAGCCACTTCAAGAGCCACTCCAGATGAATGGCCTATCCATGTTGCGGCGTCTATGCTTAAGCAGAAACGATAAGATCAAAAGCTTGCAACCTTGCATTAGTGAGCTCTATAATTTGCAATGGATCGACTTGAGGTATTGCAAGAATCTCACATCTCTTTTGACGCTGCCACCGAATCTTGAGTACTTAAATGCACATGGTTGCATCTCGCTGAAAACAGTAGCGAGTCCTTTAGCTCTACTTGTGCCAACGGAGAGGGCCCCTTCCTCGTTCATCTTCACCAACTGCGAAAAACTGGAGCACGTCGCAAAGAATGAAATAATATGCTATGCTCACAATAAGACCCGGATCTCGTCAGATGCATTGAATCGCCATAATAAGGTATTTTTCCCGCATAAACTTTCTATTCTATTAAGTTGGAAATTTCTGGTCTTGTCCATATTAGTCTTTCTAAACCTAGAACAATCCTTCGATAATAGTACTTGCTTAGGTCCCAAGTCCCAACAATAGGATCTCTAATCTTATAAACATGTTTTAAGATTTTATTTTGCTTCAGAAAGATGATTTTTTTGTTCTTTTTCTTTTTGTAGTATGTAAAATTAGTTTTTCATATCTAATTCATCCATACCAATTAAATATAGTTATGTATAACAAAATTCTAAAATTACATTATAACCAATGAGATTGTATCTTTTGAGAAATTGCCTTTGTTTATGTTTTTTTATTACAAATAGTTGCGTCTTGTCTTTTGAGTTGTCTTGGTAAATGCTTCGTTTACATATATTATCATATAAGTCGTTTAATACAAATAAATTGCATCATTTAATAACATTTTCTGATCTATTCACACTGATGTCTTTTTAAATTTTCTTTTTTCCTTTTAAGTTTTTTAACTTTGAAAATACGTTTTTATTTTCTCCAATATAGTGAAAGTTCCTGTACTTGTTCAATATAATGGAAATTTTAACTAAATCAACAAATTCCATAAGATTAGATTTGGTTTACAAATAAATTTTTAAAATGTGTGAAAATTCTAAAACAGTTAACATAAAATTAAAAGTACAGAGGAATTATATTATATTAATCATCTTTGGATTTGTATGCAGGGTCTTGCTTTTGAAACATGGGCTGCCACTTGCTTTCCTGGAAGTGTAGTTCCTGCGTGGTTCGAACACAAGGCTTCTGGAGCGGTGTTAGAGCGAGAGTTGCCTCCATATCTGAGGGACAATGGGTTTGTTGGCATAGCTCTATGCGCTATTGTCTCGTTTCGAAACTATAAAATCCAAAACAACAACTTCTTGGTGAAATGCATATGTGAGCTAAACAGTGTCAAGACCGCTTCTAGGTTCTTCAATTTCCACATCGGAGATCTATCTGAGGCAGACAGTGAACAACAACAGTGCACGATTAACTCCAACCACGTGTTTATTGGCTTCACCAGCTTGTTGAATATCAACCAGTATCAAGAGGTCGAGGGTGAGAAGAGGCGTGTTCCTGCTAAAGCCTCCATCAAATTTGAAGTCACAGATGGTACTTGTGAGGATGCAAAATGCGAGGTGCTTAAGTGCGGTTTCAGTTTGTTTTGTGAATCTGATGATGGTTCTTGGGATGCAAATGCTGATGCAAGTCGAGTGGTAAGTGAATCTGATAATGGTGTTCACGTTGCAAGGCCTGACGATTCAACGGGACTGGGAGCCGGACAAGGCGAAAGTATATTTTTTAGTCTATTGGGAAAAATAAAACTTTTTGGTCAGTTGAGAAGAGTGTTCAGGTTATTTTGAATCCACGATGCCACTTAAAACAGAGGAAAAGCTCGAGTAAAGGGATCTAAGTGAAAGACATGCATGAAATGGACAAGGTCTGTCTCTCAAAGACGAATCCTGATGAGGAGGGGGTCTGAGGTCTCATCTGATAAAGAAAAGTAGCGGTCTCAGCATGAAACAAAGGGTTCAAAAGCAAGTTTTAACCACTTCAAACCCATGTGCTGTCTCTGAAAAAATCAGAACCGACCACTCGAGATTGATGCACCGAGAGAAGACAAAGAACGAAGGCCTGCAACTAAGTCGCCTTCTCGCGATATTAATGAAGCGTTTTGACAAGGAGAACCGGGATTTAACTCTAGTTGACAGTTGCTTTATGTCCTTGTCTTGAAGTCGTCTATGTAAAAACAGAGTACGAATGTTTGAGTGTCCATTTGAGTTAGCGTCAGAGAGAGAGAGAACTGTAAAAGACTGAAGGCTCTTTTAAAGAAAATTCTTTAGTGAATTTTTTTCTGAAGATACCTCTCCAGGATCCACACTCTTTAAATCTTAAGTTTCTTTACATTTGTTATGTATCTGATTTGCTTTGAAAACCAAATATCCTCTCATAATTCATAAGCGAAAACATGAGAATAAATTAAGAGGCAAATGTTGAGTACATCCCTTACCTCTTCACTATTCTTGGTTGGCAGGGAACAGAAGCAAATTTTGAGGGCATATTTTTGGATGCATCTCATTTGACATATGAGTTGAGTCTTATGGTTTTTGAAAATATACATAGACTTAGACTTGTGAAGCTACACTCTTCAACTTCTGAAAACAATTAGTCCAAGCTATGTCTGCCTCAAACCCTTCATTCGTTGCCTGATGAGCTAAGGCTAAGGGACGAAGGTGAGAGTCTATGTTATGGTGTAATCAGTTGCTTACATGAGTTGGAAAACTTGTATACAATTATTTCTTACTGTTAAATTCTCTGAAAAGAGAATCTCCAAAAACTAAAGAAGATGAGTCACTCTCGGAAACTGACTAAAATTCCAAGGTTCTCAAAGGCCTCTAACCTTGAGCATATTGGTCTTGAAGGATGTACAAGTCTGGTGAAAGACTGCTCTCGTTTACCAAGTCTACTTGTCATGATTCTTTTATAATCTCTTGAAAGTTCTTGATTTATCGAGATGATTAGAGAATCAGACTTGGCTGCTTGCCAATGTAGATCTGTCGGTCGATACAGATAGCCTGTTGACAGCATATGCAATATTAAAGCGCCTAAGCTCCAAGTACTATAGGCTTCCAAGAATCATCAAACCGAACGCCAGAGTTTTTTATTTTATTTTGAAACTTATAGTACTATCAATAACTTCGGTGATAGACTGGTCGAGCAGCCAACATCTTTGTCTTCGCATAGCACGAGATCAGATGTTGGTTCTTGTCAATCTTGTCAATCTTATTATATATTTCTTTCTTTTTTGCACAAACGAAGGATCGTATTCAAAACCAATACCGTGATTTTGGGTTCATTTTGGTGGGCTTTATATGATCCAAAACGGGCCCAATCCTTGTTGTGTCCATACGATCTATTAGGTCAAGGAATTAGGGTTGGCCGTATTTGTATCGCGGAAAGTAACCGAGCAGATCTCTCCCTCCTCTATCTTCCCTACTCACTCAGGTTAGCTTCTTCTCTCCCGCCGACATCTGTCTTCTTTCGCTTCGGTTGTTTCGTTCGTGATTTTTGATTGAATAGCGTAAATTGACAGAGATGGCCAAGTCGAAGAATCACACAGCGCATAACCAGTCGGCCAAGGCCCACAAGAACGGAATCAAGAAGCCAAGGAGACACCGTCACACCCCAACCAGAGGGGTAAGTCTTTGTACACGTTTAAACCTAACTATCCAGATTTCAATTGTTGATTTGATTTTTCTTTTGTTTCTTTCGTGAAATGTTGCAGATGGATCCTAAGTTCCTGAGGAACCAGAGGTACGCAAGGAAGCACAACGTCAAGAATGCTACCGCTGAAGAGTAAGCTTTGTACGAGGTTTTTATGAGTTTGTGACTTGAACCAGTTTTAATATTTTCGTTTGATTATGTCTAAGTAAGTGGTTTTTGTATCCAGACCTTAATTTAATATCAGGGATTTTCAGTTCATGTTCTCTTCATTTTGCATTTCTTGATTTTGACTGGTTCTTGTTCAATAGTGAATGTTACGGTTCTTGTTTCATGGTAGTACTGTGGTGTAAGAGAGTAACCATCTCCTTCCTTCTTGTGGTTGGTTCATGTATCTCTCTTTAAGTGCTTAAATAAGATCAGCAAAAATTCTATATTGGTTTCTCTAGCTTGAGCTGTTACGGAAGTGGGCATAGTTGATCGTCGACTTTCCTTTGCTTTTTGAAATCTTGAACAGCTTTATTGTTACAGTGTAGGCTCTGAATAAACTCGTTCTACTCCGCAGCTTATTCTTATAGGTTCCATCTACTTGTTCTACTTTGAAAAACCAAGGAATACGCTTAGTGTAAAAGCCTTGTTTCAGTCGTTTATTTGTAGCGTGTATTTGTTTTTGGATTTATTTTTTTCCTTTTCTTTTTCTTTTCAATCCATTGTTCGGATGGCTCATCTTTCACTTGCATATACGAATTCAGTTTTGTTAAATAATAATTATCTATGGTTGTCATCTTCTTAATTTCTGCATTTGTGTTAAGTTTGTGCTTGTTAAAGTAGTAATATCTATGGTTGTCATATTTGGTACTTATGATTGTTGCAATAAGAAGAAAAAACAAGCATATCTAAGGTTGTTATGTTTCTGAGAATTAGAATGTATAATATCTGAATCTTATTTCTGGAATTTCTTCAACTCTAGAAGATGCATGTTTGCTAGTTGCTAGATCCGTTTGCTCTCTTTTTTCACATAAAAACATGGATAAAACTGGAGGAGAATTTTGACAGTGAAACACTATTGGAATCGAGAATCTATACCTTTGCCTTTACTTCACCAACTCGTTTTCTAAGAAGACCATGTTTAGAATCCTACCAACGACAAAAAGATCCACATCCACATTTTTTTCCTCTGTTCAAACATGCACCACAATCACAAAGTTAAATCAATCACCTTTTGTCAGTTATTTGTGCTGTGCTTCACAATTGGCTATCACCTGAGATGGCTCCATCTTCTCCTTTACTTGGACTGTCATCTCAAGCTATGCCTGTAGGGTGAGAAAATGATAGATTCACTGATAGTATTCGAGGAACACACAGAACAGTGGAAAGTTCTTTATCTGTCCAGGTTATAAAGGTGGAACTTTGTGCAGCCTGATGGTGTATTTTTCCATCGCCAGCCTTCCTTGATCATTGTTGTTGATGATATGATTGTGCAATCTAACTCTACCGATATGTTTCTCAAAGTGGTCAAAGATCAGGGGTATGTGAGTGATCATGTTTCTAGAAAGGAAGGGAGAATAAGTTGACATGGTTTAAGAATGAATAACACAAACCTTTTCATCGAGGAGGAGAAGCAAACTAATCCCCACCATCTTTTTGAGGTTTTTCGAATTCTAGAAGCGCAACCACTTGTTGGATAGATCGACGAGTCCTCGAAGGTGACATAGTTGCCGTGAAATAGCTTCCACGTCGACTCCGGCCGTGATGACAGTCGAATCAAAGAGAAAGGTAAGAAGAAATTGTAAGAGGAAGATGATAATGGGACACAGATGAGATGGAAGTCGTGGGAGTCATAATATTATAGGTTCAAGTTGGAAACGGAGGAGGAAGGTGAAGATTGGCGAGTTAATGGCAATTGAAGGAAGAAACCGATGATTACAGTTGAGTAAATGAATAACCTGCCAACGGTTACCAAAGGGTATGGCGATCATTTGCTTCCTGCTTCTACTTGCCTCTGCGTCGTT
The DNA here is from genome assembly GCA_010577795.1 of Isatis tinctoria. Lineage (NCBI taxonomy): Eukaryota > Viridiplantae > Streptophyta > Magnoliopsida > Brassicales > Brassicaceae > Isatis > Isatis tinctoria. The sequence goes on along the minus strand of CM021250.1, from coordinate 12,445,528 downwards.
CTCATAGAGTAAAGAGTACGAGAAGACTTTAATGGTAAGAGAAAAATATTACAAACGATATGGATCACGATCTCATGCCGATCAGTTCTGTGACCTCATGCCGATCACCACCAAGCTCATATCACTTTGGTCAATATAGTTTCATAAATCGCAATAAGAACCAAAGCTAACATACGATCTTTATTTATACGAAGTATCCATCTTCACTACTCTTCAACGGCGAGCCTTCGGAAACAGCTTTGTCTTCCCTTTCCTTTCTTCTAATCCAACTCATCCGCCAACTCAGCATTCACTCTTTCCTCTGTTTTACTTTCCGATTGTGATGAATCCTAGACTTGTAGTCCTCAGTTTCAAAGCGTTTACTATCATCAAGAGAATGAAGAAGTATCTAAGAGTTGTATACCGCATTCTTTTATCGGTATTATATCCTTCTGGTGGTCAAGGCAAAAAAACTCAAACTGCACATCGCTGTAGTTTAACTCAGCTGGACGATCACTGAATCCACCCGAAGGGAACTCGAACTCGAATATGATGAGATGATTCGTCTTAGAGTATATGTTTGTCGACAAACTAAAATACTTGTTATCCTTTCCACCTCTGAAAAGCCAAATCACCCCGAAGTCAAACCAACATACTCTTGATTCGACCACGATGCAAGCTTTAAAACTCAAGACTTTTCTGGAAAGAGAGATCCGAGGCAATGATACGGTTAGGAAATTTCCATCAACTCGATGAGTGAAAGATTCAGGAAGTTCTTCACCAGGTAAGATAGCATATGCACAATGTGAACGTAGAATGAACTCTCTCGCCTGGTGATTCAGTTTCAAGCAGTTAATAAATTGGAGAGCCATCTGTGGCTGGTCGAAGGAGCCATATATACTCTCAAGTGAATCGCAATAATTTGCCGTCAGAATGGAGAGCGATGCAGGGAGCTCTGGCAGTGACACGAGATTTCTGCAATTACTGAGGTCAAGATCTTGTGGTTGTATGGAAGTCCATGTGTCTGGAAGTCTCTCAAAACTGTTACCAGACATGTTTAACCTCATCTCCTGAAAAGTGCAAATCTCCTCAGGATGATTCTGCCAGCTTTCTTCAGTTAATGCTTTGCATTCTGAAAAGTCTACCTCCACCAGAAGTTTCAGTTTAGATATGTTTGGGGAGATCTTCTTTAACCTGTTGCAACCATTCATCGATAGGGTAGCTAGGCCAGAGATATTCTCGATCCAATCAGGAACTTCCTCTATCGCAGTTCCATCAAGATAGAGATCCGAAATGCTTCTTGATATTTCTGGGAAACTTCTCAATCGTGAGCATCCATTGAGATTAAGGTAAAAGAGAGACTCCAAGTTGACCCCGGTTGGAAGAAACTCGAGATGTATACAGCGTTCCATGTCCAAGTCTTTCAATTTATGGAGATTTCCAATAGAGGAAGGAATCATCGTCAAACTCGAGCAACCGGCAAGATCCAGTGTCTCAAGATTTGTGGCGTAAGTAAGATCTGGGATTTCGCTCAGGTCTAAGGAACCCCGTAGATTCATACACTTGAGATTTTCAAGAGGCTGAACAGAAAAGAATGGTAAAAAAAATATCAGATTCTTGTCAACAATAACTTTAACATCCAAACATCTACTACTATCATTCACATCTTTGATGAGATCAACAACGGAAAGACGAATTAGAAGAAAATCTGATGCATTAACATAATATTTAATATCGGTGGTAGCAGAAACTCAAAATGTACCTGAGTTCCACTCCATAGCTTTTCAAGCTTGCTAGCTACCATTGTGAGTTCAACGAGATCTTCTGGAATGAAATTAGAAGGCATGCATCTCATTGGGAACCCCTCCCAGTGCAGTAATCTGAGTTTATGAGACAAATAATCAAGGCCATGAGGTAAGTGCACCTTAACTTTTTTAACCCCCAAGCTTGTGTAGAATTTCAAGAACTGGAGATTTTTCATTCCATCGAACCCTCTCTTACTTATGAAAAGCTCATCGATTTCGGACATGTCCAACAATATCCCTAAAATTCTTCTAGTCCCCTGAAAAAAGTGTCCCCAGAGAAACAGGTTATCAACATAGACTACCATACATTAATCACCAAATGAAATGCTTTTTAAATACTTACAGTGTTTTCTTCAAGGACATCACAAATATCCCGCCAATCCACCAAAAATCGACGTTCTCCAGGCTCATGAACGCACTCTTTGCGAACGATTTCTCTGCCCAAGTTTTGTAGCAAAGGGTGCATCGTAACAATTCCATGTTCTGATATATGTATGAGAGATTTCTCAGCTAAGATTCTAAGCCCATGCCTAAGAGATACGAATCCTCTTGTCAGCAATCGTGTGACATATTCAACCGAACCATGATTGAATAAACATGAGATGTGAAGAAATAAATCTTGGTCTTCATCACATAACCTATCATACCCCAATCTTAATATGCTCTCAATATCTCCACCCAACCTATCTCTGAGCCGAGGCAACGCTTCCGACCACTCCTCTTTGGGCATCCCTCGCAAATAAGAACCATAGACTCTGAGACCCAATGGAAGATTACCTGCAATCTCTGCAACTTCAGTTACGAGTTCCATGAAACCATCAGGTGGAGATTTTTGCTTGAAAGCATATAGGCATAACATTTGAAGAGCTTCCTTTTTAGATGGTAAATCCACCTCGTAAATATCAGAAATCCCATGACGCTTCAGAAGATCTAAATCTTTTGTAGTCACAATAATTCTGCTCCCTGGACCATACCATCCACTAACTCCTGCCACGGCCTCTAGTTGCAATGAATTATCCACGCCATCCAGAATGACAAGGACTTTCTTATCATTTAGTCTTTCTTGCATCACACCTAAATGACTTATCCTTGCATCCTTATCGTTCATAATTTCGGACAAAACTAGTTGTTGATAATACAACTTCGCGCTATAATCATCTGTGTAGCTTCTATTATTATAACCATTTGGCATATCTACGAAAACGCACAATTGGAATTGTGAAGAGATCTGTTCGAATATAATTCTTGCAATGGCAGTCTTACCAATCCCCGAGGGACCCCAAATTCCGACCATTCTCGCTTCCTCGGATTCCAAGCGCAGCAGCGGAATCATCTTTCTAATATGAGCGTTGATTCCAACAAAACCATCAAAATCAGCCGATGGCGTACAGTTCAGTCTGTTGGAGACACCAGTCGCGATTTCCTCAATCATTGCTGCATCATTTTCCCTAACAAGGAGAAGGATTTTTACTGGACATTAATTCCAGAATGAATTTCATTGGCTAATATTATCCAAACATGCATATCAATCCTTTCTCGACTACTATTGCACCGGCAATCTATAATTTAGCATTTCTTTATCCAAACGCGAGAAAGATTTGCGGCAGTATTAGTTTTTTGCATTAACATGACAATGCATTTGTGTCGTATCCAAGTGTATGCAACTAATAATGATTGAGGAAAACGTACCAATTCGAGGAATGGTATCCGGCAATCGTTGCTATGTCGCTTAAAGCTTGCTGCCATTGATGTTTCTCATCCTCTGTTTTGCCCTTTGAAGTCTGTTTGAAATGCCTTCCGAACTCACCGGTCTGTTTCCGAACATCCGTAGGATCAACACCATAAAAAATTGGTATCACTATCTGACCCAACTCTCGCCTGCACTTTGCAATCTCCACCAACTCTTTCAGGAGCCAGCTTGAAGAGGCGTACCTTTTGGATAGCAGAACAATCGAGATCCTCGACTCCCTAATAGCTTGTACAAGAAGAGGGCTACTCAGCTTGTCTCTGTCCACCTCATTGTCGTTAAATGTGATGATTCCTTTACATTTGAATGCCATTAGAATGTGGTAGAGGAAGGCTTTGCTGAAATCTTGCCTGCTGAAGCTCGGGTAAACATGATGTTTCCAGTTAGGAGACGAAGAACCCATAGAGTCCTTTTCAGAGTCTTTTGTAAATTCCTTCGAGCTACCAGGCAGTATGGATTGCCTATGGAGAATTTCTTGACCCATTTTTCGTAGCAAAGAATGCATCACTATTTCCCCATTGGAAGATACACGTATGAGAGACCTACTGGCTAATACCTTGAGCCCAGAGCTAATGTCCACGTCGATGCTAGAAATAAGTGGTACCACAAGATTAACATCCTCATCACTGAACAGACATACCATATAAAGAAATAAAGCTTTGTCTATCTCATGTAAACCATCATAGCTAACTCTCAATACTTCTTCAATTTTATCGCCTGCCACATCGGACAAAACCGGTGAGCTCATCTTAAGATCTGTATTGTCAGTTATTGCATAGACTCCACATCTTCGCACTGTGCACGTATCATCTAGACGCTTCTTCTGCTTGACAGGAAAGAATTCAAATACAACTAAATCAGCTACGATATTGGGGTCATTTCCTTCGTTGGTAGTTGGACGCATTTTGACATCACAAAAGACAAACATATGATCCTTTTGGACTTTTGGTACAGCTTTCCCCGGAGCCCAACAATGCAAATTTCTTTCTTTCTTATGAGACTGGCCTTTCTCGTCTTTCCATCTGCAAACATAACTAATACCGAAACCATTGGCATCATAGTCGTAATCCTCCGAAAATGCAACTTCCACAAGCATAACAAAGCCAACAAGGGTGCTCCGCCAAGAAGGATTTAGTCGTGTCATTACAGAAGATCCTAATGGCAGATCAAGTTTGGTATCTTGAGCCGCATGTGAGGGCGCACAGAAGCTGAAAGCTGGAGCTTCCTTTAGTTCCTGTCGCAATATTGCAAAATAAGTCAGATATGATATGAGATAGACGCGGAGCAAGAGAGAAGCGGATGGAGAAAACGAGAGAGAGAGAATAATACCTGCGGATGTTCTCTTGGAATGTATTTTACATTACCCAACACTTTGACTAAAAAATCGTAGACCACTTGTAGAGATAGATTAAAACAATTGCTGAATGTGTAATGCATATGAAGGTTCTCCGAGTCGAAACAAATTGATTTCAGAGAGGCACAACCATGTGCATACATGAGTTCTAGACTTTGAGGAAGCTGTGGCACTTCTCTTACTGCAGTGCAAGCAACATATAACTCCTTCAGGTTTGGTGGGAAACCTTGAATAGTCTCGACCTGTGAGCAGCCAGACAGATCTAGAACTTTGAGACATTCCAAATTAGCCATGTTAGGCAGACTTTGCAGACGAGAGCAATCTTTCAGATCCAAGCAAATAAGCTTGCCAAGATCTTGAGTAGAGGAGCTCACTTTCATCAGACTTGACAACCGTTCGAGATCATTTTGGTTTGAGACATTAGAAAGACCTGGAATATCCTTAAGAAGGTCAGAAGTTCTCTGTATTTTGGATAAACAATGGAAAGTGGTAATTCTGTTATGCGAGTTCCTTGGAGATGCAGTTTCTCAATGTTTGGTGGAACCTCCGGAAAAACATTAATCTCTGTGCAACCAGATAGATCTACAACTCGTAGGTGAAGCAATTGACCTGTGGCTGGGAAACTCTGCAATCTTGTACAACCTTGGAGATCAATCACCTCAAGATTTTGAGCTTTTAAAAGATCGTCAATATCAACTAGTTGCTGTGAATGACAAAGTCTGATCGTCCTTAACATCTCCAGCTTCTAAGAAAAAAGAATGCCAAAGGAATTACAAAAAAATCAGTGAAGTATATATAAGGGCAAAAGACGCATATCAAAGTTTGCTTACCTTGGTTCCACCCCAAAGTTTCTGAAGTTGACTGTACGGCATGTTGATTTCAACAAGGTGCATAGGGTCAAAATCTTTAGGCAAACACTGCAGAGGATAGTTTTCCCAATGGAGGAGTCTTAGCTCCTTAGGAAGATAACGGAGGAAGCCCTTGGGAAAACTGAATACAGGATGGATCTCAGAATTGGAACTGTAGATTTTCAGTAATCTAAGGTTTAACATATTCTCAAACGCAGCATGCTTGAGACTAAAACCTAAGCTTGATGTGTCTAAGAACATGCCTTCAGTGTCGTTAGTGCCCTGAAAGAATATTGGAAGACAGATGTTAGCTAATATTCAAAAAGTAAGTTAAATATGAAACTATCGACGTTTAATAGACCTGAGCACGATTGAAAGTTGTTTTGTGTTCATTATCTTCTATTAAATATTTGATGCTCCAAGGTTCCCACAGTCTGCGGCGCCTTTCAATACGTATTGTTTCTCCATTGATTATTTCTCGGCCAACATCCTGGATCATGTTATGCATTTGCAAAAGGTTCTCTGAAATAGTCACCAGACACTTGTCAATAAGAACATCAACTCCAACATGTGGAAAGAAATCACAACCCTCTAGCAGTTGCATTACGTAGTCGACATTTTCCCCCCTGAAGAAACAAGCTATATCCAGAAATATGTTCTTTTCGGTGTCACTGAGTGTTTCGTAGCTGCTCCTGACTACATCAACAATCTCCAACGGAGGACGTCGCTTGAGTTTGAGGAATGCATTCTGCATTTCTGACAGTTCTGTCTTACCTTTCAGCTTTCTGCCATATATGCTGAGAGCTAATGGGTTTCCATTAGCATGCTCAATCACTTTCATTGCCAGCTCGTGGTGATCCATACCCTCTATTGACGCAAACAACAAGAAGAGTTGAAGAGCCTCTTCCTTATTTAAACCCTGAACCTCATATATTTGATTGACTCGACAAAGGCAAAACACCTGTTTATCTCTGGAAGTTATGATGATTAGGCTTTCAGGAGCAAACCAGTCAAACCCTCCAAGGAAAGACTCTGCAACAAGATGGTTACGCACGTCATCAAGAACAACAAGAACTCTCTTATTGTTTAATTTTTTTCTAAGCAAGCTCAGTTTCGAAGTGGTAGCACCAGTCGTTTCTTTCAAAAATTGTTCCCCCAAGAAACGATAAAGATCCTTCTCATGAATAACTTTGTCGCAGTCTTCGATAAAACAATAAGCATCAAAGTCGCCAGACATTTGGTCAAAGAACGCTTTAGCAAGTGTCGTCTTGCCTATGCCGGGCATACCCCAAATGCCAACACTACGGATGCCCAACGGTTGCTTGCAAACCATGTTTTCTAACTCCAGCAGCTTCAAGTAGATTCCAATTCGTTCATCATAAAAGAGCTTCTCATATACATCTCTGACTATCTCTTTCACAAGTTTGGAGTCACTGCATCCCTTCCTGCACCATATATAAGAGACAATTACAGTGGTCTACCAAAATGTTATGCCAACTTTCAACATAAAAAATGAAAGGACTATTTTCTTTACCTACTGATTTCATTTTACACTGACTATAAAATTGGTCACAGGATTCATGATTCTATCAATAAAATTGGGTTATTCTTATAATTCTGTTTTTTCCCCTCATAACTAAAAGCTTAATTTAGAAGCTTGCGGGGACGCGAAGGTAGCAAAATACCTGGACTGGTGGAATGGTGATAAACCGCTCATATTCTGCAGAACGCGACGCCATTCCACATCTAACTTTCTGACGCCGTACAAGACAGGAATCACCACCTGGTCGTCGTTCCTCTCGCACTTGAGGACCAGCACGAGCTTGCCAAGGCATGCCGTGGTAGGCTCGTGGTTTCCGGGTAAAACCATCACAGAAACCCTAGCTCTCTCGACTACTGCCTGGGCCTCCTTGGAAAACTGATCATCGCTGTCCACGAACACATCATTTATGCCTTTCCGACGGAGAGCTTCGGAGAGGTGGCTGACGAAGGAGTACCGGACCTCCTCAACGCAGCTGATGTAGACGACTTGCTCAACCTTTTCAAATCGGTCATTATTTCATTCCAACAATTATTTCTGTTTGTGATTGTGACACACCCGAAACCAAAGTCTCTAAAAAACGATTAAGCTTTCACGGGATGGCCTTTTTGGTACTCCGCTTCTCAAGGTCTTGTTTCTTTGGTGAGACTCCGCTGTCAAGGTCCCACATTTGTTTGTATTTTATTCTCCATTTTTCACTCATTGAATTTTGAATTGTTTGTGTCGGCAACATTATTGTCCTTGGAAGGCAACGACCATTATTTTGTTTTGGACAGGTCGTAAACTCTTCCAATTATTTTGATAAAAAAAAACTCAAAAAATAAAAGATTGCACACGAAAATTTGGGTAAAAAGAGAAGACAGAAAAACTTCTTAAAAAGTGGTTTTACCAAAAGATGAATTTCTTTTTGTTTTGAAAAAGTGGTAACTTTTAAATTTTCTAAAGTCTAAAAAATGTGATTAGGTATATTTTGGCTTTTCATGATTTCACAAAATTCCAAAGCTTTAAAGCTTCTTTACGAGGGTCTATGACTTGGATTGGATAATTCAACTTTCAATCGTCTCTGAACCTTTGTTCCTAACAGTTTCTCGTCATGGGGGAATTCCTTTACTCCTCTTCCACTGTCGAAGATCCGGTACCGCGACATCAAGTGTTCATCAATTTTCGTGGGGCTGATTTGCGCCTTGGATTCGTCAGCCATCTCGTCACGGCACTGGAAAATCACAACATCAACGTCTTCATCGACGACTATGAAGACAAAGGCGAACATCTAGATTCCCTTTTAAAGAGAATAGGAGAGTCCAGAATCGCTCTCGCAATATTCTCGGGGAGGTATACCGAGTCAATATGGTGCCTCAAGGAGTTGGCGAAGATCAAGAAGTGTGTGGAGGAAGGCAAACTGTTGGCGATTCCCATATTCTACAAACTGGAGCCAGCCACCGTGAAAGGTGTGAAGGGAGAGTTCGGTGATGCATTCAGGGCTACGGCGAACGGTGATGAGAATAAGAAGGCGTATAAGAAAGCTTTGAACGCGATTCCTGAGCAAATGGGTATTACTGTGCACGAGAAAAGGTAACTGATTTTGCCAAACCCTTTCATTGGAATTCAGGAAGGTGATGATCTCATCATTCTGTTCCTCGCTTATATTGCAGCGTCGAGAGCGAAATAGTCAATAAAATTGTCGAGGCGGTTAAGAAAGGCTGATCCAAATTCCATGGGAGGGAAGCTACTCTGTGGAAATTTCAAAGAATGGCGACAGCGGGACTTCCTCAGGAGGCGAAAAGGATGAGACTTTTGGAATCAAACTACGCGTGGAGGAACTGAATGAAAAGTTGGATCTTGGTCAATACAAGGGAACTCGTATCATTGGAGTTGTTGGGATGCCCGGAATTGGCAAAACCACACTCCTGAAAGAGATTTATAAGACGTGGAAGTGCAAATTTTCGAGGCATGCTTTAATCGATCAAATCCGTGAAAAGTCAATGGACTTGGAGGAGTTGCCCGCCCTTCTCTTAGAACAGCTACTACCGGAGTTTAGCAATCACCAAATAGATGATTTCGAAGAACCATATAAAGCTTATAGGGGTTCACTGCACAAATGCAAAGTTCTTGTCGTTCTTGATGATGTTAGTACAAGGGAACAAATATATGCTCTTCTTGGGGAATACGATCTTCTCAAGAAGCATGAGTGGATTACAGATGGGAGCAGGATTGTCATTGCAACAAACGACATGTCCTTATTGAAAGGCTTGGTTCATGACACCTATGTGGTCCGGCAATTGAACAACATAGAAAGCTTACAACTTTTTCGCTATCATGCCTTTGATAATGATCAAGCCAGTTCTCTCAAGGGAGATTTCAAGAAGCTCTCGGATGAGTTTGTGAATTATGCCAGAGGCCATCCGCTAGCTCTGAAAATATTGGGTAGAGAGCTTCATGAGAAAAAGATGAAGCATTGGGAAGACAAACTGAAAATACTCGCTCAAAATCCCACCACTTATATTGGAAAGGTCTTGCAAGTAAGCTACGACGAATTGAGTCCACAGCAGAAAGATGCATTTCTAGACATAGCCTGTTTCAGATCGGAGGATGTGGATTATGTAGAAAGTTTACTGGCTTCCTCTGACCAGGAATCTGCAGTAAAAGCTCTCACGAATAAGTTCCTCATTAATACTTGTGACGGCCGAGTGGAGATGCATGATCTATTGTATACATTTTCGAGGGAACTTGATCCCAAAGCATCCACTGGTAGCCGACAACGCAGGCTGTGGCTCCCTCAAGACATAGTTAAGGGAGACGCCATCAAAATCACCCATACACTGGTGAGATTAATCAACCAGAAATAAATATGAATTCCATGTGCATTAGATGTTACTCTAGACTTTGATTGGTCAAAGTTTACATTTTGTGCTTTCTTATTGCTAACCTCGTGTCTGTTATTGTTATTGTTTACCAGAGAGCTGCTAATGTCAGAGGTATTTTCCTAGACTTGTCTGAAGTGAAGGGCGGAATAAGGTTAGGGAGTGACCACTTCAGCAAGATGCATAACCTCCGGTATCTCAAATTCTACAACTCGCATTGTCCTCAGGAATGCAAATCCAGAAATAAGATAAACCTCCTTGATGGTCTTACTCTACCTTTGAAAGAGGTTCGATGCCTCCACTGGCTGAAATTCTCATTGGACAAACTTCCAGAAGATTTCGACCCGATTAATCTTGTTGATCTTAAGTTGCATTATAGCGACATTAAACGACTTTGGGAGGGTGTTAAGGTGTGTCTCTGAATACTCAGCTTATAGCTTTATTGCCTGGTTGAATTAACTTAATTGTTTTATTTTCTCTGACGGACGGCTAAATATTTTGTTGTCCCAGGATACACCAGTCTTAAAGTGGGTCGATCTTTGTCACTCACGCAAGTTGAGCACCTTGTCAGAGTTATCAGAGGCTCGGAATCTTCAAAGACTGAACCTTGAAGGGTGTACCAGTCTTAAATCACTTGGAGATGTGAATCTGATGTCTCTGAAAACTCTTACACTCAGCAACTGCTCAAGCTTCAAGGAATTTCCGTTGGTTTCAAAGGTTTCAAAAAATCTGGAAAATCTGGAACTTTTGTACTTGGACGGAACAGCAATACGTCAACTTCCTGATAAGATAGTGAATCTCCAGAGACTTGTCTTATTGAATATGAGGGACTGCAAAAAGCTGAAGAATATCCCAACCTGTGTTGGTGAGATGAAAGCTCTACAAAGGCTGGTACTTTCTGGTTGTTTAAAGCTCAAGGATTTTCCAGAAATCAACAATAGCTCTTTAAACATTTTACTTCTGGATGGGACGTCCATCAAAACGATTCCCCAGCTGCCCTCATCACTGCAGTATTTATGCTTAAGCGGAAATGATCAGATAAGTGGCCTCCCACCTGGCATCTATCAACTTTCTCAGTTAACATGGTTGGATTTGAAGTGTTGTAAGGCTCTTACATCTGTTCCCGAGTTGCCACCAAATCTTCAGTATTTCGATGCATACGGCTGTAGCTCACTAAAGTCCGTTGGGAAACCGCTGGCCCGTATCATGCCAACCGTGCAGAACCATTGCACTTTCAATTTCAGCAACTGCAAAAACCTAGAGCAAGCTGCCAAGGAGGAAATCACATCGTATGCTCAAAGGAAATGCCAGTTGCTGTCAGATGCTCGTAAACACCACAATGGGGTCTCTCCTTATATCTAACTCTGTTTCATTGTCCTCTTTGTATCTATATCTCTGATTCTAACCTTTCAAGTGAAATCCGCAGTTTATAATTATCTTTATTTATAACTTTGCAGGGTCTTGTTTCAGAGGCTTTGTTCAGCATTTGCTTTCCTGGATGTGAGGTGCCTTTGTGGTTATGTCATCAAGCAGTTGGATCTCTGTTACGACGTAACCTCCTGCCACATTGGCATGACAAGAGGCTTTCTGGAATAGCTTTATGTGCTGTAGTCTCATTTCTTGACGGCCAAGATCATATCAGCTGCTTCTCGGTGACATGCACCTTTAAAATAAAAGTGGAAGACAAGTCTTGGATCCCTTTTACTTGCCCAGTAGGAAGTTGGACAAGAGAAGAAAACAAGGAAGACAAGATCGAGCCGTATCATGTTTTTATATCCTACATTAGTTGCCCACATACCATAAAGAGTCTCGAAGACGAGAATTCTGATAAATGCAAATTTACTGAAGCCTCTCTTGAGTTCACTGTAACAGGTGGCACAAGTGAGATTGGAAAATTGAAGGTCTTGAGGTGCGGTTTGAGTTTGGTGTATGCAAAAGATGAAAACGAAAACAGTTCGCATCAGGCAAAGTATGATATGATACCTGAGATGATGGAAGAGCAAAGAGAAATAGAAAAGCAAGAAATGATGATGGGCGAGCAAAGAAGAAGCAAAAGCCAAGAAGGCCGGTGTCACTCAAACTTGTTGTGCAAGTGTTACTCCAAGAATGGAAGATGAACTTAGTGGTCAAGAAAATGGTTCAACGAGGGATGGATATTTTTCAGGTGACCACACTCTTACACAAAACTCCTAGTAATATAGAATATTGTGCGTTGGTAAGAATGTATATTGAGAGATATATATATATATATCTGCTAAAGAAAATCCGTCTGGAGCAGTTGGTGTTCTTTCTGCCGTATGTGTAAAGCTAAAGCTTCTGCCTCAGCCGAAAGCCCTCTTTTACTATCAAAGCCAACATATTTAAGAGAGTGATTTTGTGTACGAAAGACTTCCTTTTACCATCATCTTATTATCTTCTGGGTTAAGTGTTCACGGGGGAGTCCCTGTCCAGTTACAGAGCAGAAAGGTAAATTTTATTTTTTTATGTTGCTGATCCTGGTTCATGTTAATTTCAAAACCTTGTTTGGTTTTCTTTCGGGTATGACTCTTGTATTTAAGCTCTCTGTAAGGCTTTTATTGGTTGAATGAAGAAAATCTTTCTTAATTTTCACAGTCCTCTCATATTAAGATAATATCAATAGTGAACGAAATAACTTTCTCCGTGAATAATATTAGCTCAATAGCTTCTTTATACACATCTTAATTTGATATCAACAAAATTAAAAGTTCATGTAGGGTTTTTTTTTTTAGTGTCTACATCAAAAACTGTAAATATTTGCTTCTCTTGCAGTAACAGTGGCTTGGTTCCATAGAAACAAATCAGAGCAAAAGCTGCACAAAGTTCAGAAATCCAAATTCAACCAGAAAAAAAACCAGTAGTGCTATTTTCCCCTAATGTCTTGACTAAGCTTAGTGAAATCATTGCATAACAGCATCTACTTCAGAGATCCATTCTGTTTTGAGCATGCATTAGCGTAATGTCTTACTATGATTCCACTTTGAATCTCATCTTCAGTTCTTCTGTAATGCAAGAAAACATAAATGATTCTTCAATCATCATTTTGCTTTACCTCAAGCCTCCACACACTTGATCTAATTCAACACCTTTTCCAAGATACAGCTTCATCATTTGCCACCTATTCTATCAACGATCATCATCATTCCCATTAGCAAAATCTCTGGGTATATTTAATAACATGAAAAGTGACGCAGTCGGAAATCGTTAGGAATAGCAAGCGCTAGACCTAGATAGAAACAAGTTCACAAGCCATGAACTTGATAGATAAAACTCTGAAATCCACCAGAAAAGGGTCTGGAATCCACCAGGAAAAAGAGAAAATCTCTTAAACTTTGATTAATAATTATAAGGTTGTCTAAAACAGAATACCTAAGGTCTCTTATATAGAGAAAACCTAGAACATAAAATAGGAAATCCTTAATAATAAGGAAAATCATAATAAGTAAAACCTAAAATAAAGGAAAACACTCAAATCCTAAAAAGGAAAAACTTAATTAAAAATCTAGAAAATCTCGTTTATGCCTCCTGCATCAAAAAGAGAACAAGAAAAGGTACTCTTTATCTTATAGATATAATTGGAAACAAAGAAATTCACATTTATGCATCTCTGATTTATTTTTGTCTCGCTGAAACAGAAACTCATCACAGAAACAGCATTGTTTGCCTGCATCTGAAGGTCTGAGATCCTCAACTGATGTGTTTGCATCTGAAGGTTTGAAAATTTCTGTGCAAAATGGTTCTTCTGTTGTGATAGCCCAGAGATATTCTCGATCCAACAAGGAACTTCCTCTATCGCAGTTCCATCAAGACAGAGATCTGAAATGCTTCATATTTCTGGAAAACTTCTCAACCATGAGCATAGTCAAACTCGAGCAACCGCCAAGATCCAATGTCTCAATGTTTTTGGCGCAAGAAAGATCTGGGATTATTGGAGTAAATCCGAAAATATGCCAGTATCTCATTATGCCAACGAAAATATGCTTTGGAGATCCTCTCCTCCACTGGCATGTTAGGTTGTAAGCCTACCAATGTTCCTATGATACCGAATCTCAAGCTCTCAAAGACTGATGGTGACTTACTTGAGGATTCTGCTATGTATCGGCGAATTGTTGGTCGTCTAATGTATCTTACAATCACTCGTCCGGACATCACCTTTGCGGTGAATAAGCTTTGTCAGTATTCCTCCGCTCCTCGCTCTACTCATTTGAAAGCTGCGTATCAAGTACTCCAGTACATAAAAGGTACTGTTGGCCAAGGATTATTCTATTCAGCTACTCCAGACTTGTCTCTCAAAGGGTTTGCTGATGTGATTGGGCTTCGTGCCAAGATAGTCGTCGTTCCACTACTGGCTTCACTATGTTCGTTGGTGACTCTTTGATCTCTTGGCGTTCAAAGAAACAACCAACCGTTTCTCGTTCCTCTGCTGAAGCAGAGTACCGAGCTCTCGCTCTTGCTTCCTGTGAAATGATGTGGTTGAAACACCTTCTCAAGGATCTCCGTGTTTCTTCTTCTGCTGTTCCTGTCCTTTTCTCGGATAGTACAGCTGCGATTGACATTGCAACCAAGCCGGTCTTCCACGAACGTACCAAACACATCGAGCTTGACTGTCACACCGTTCGTTAGAAGCTTGATAAAGGACTCATGAAGACGCTTCATGTTCGTTCTGAAGATCAAATATCTGACATTCTTACAAAACCTCTTTTCCCTCATCAGGTTAATCACCTAAAATCCAAGATGAGCCTTATCAACATACACTGCTCATCTTGAGGGGGACTATTGGAGTAAATCCGACTTTGGTTAAGTCTAAATTGGTTTCCTTTTGCTGATTTAGTATTGATCAAATGTATAGTGTCGGTTTACTTGGTTTACTGCTCAATACTTGTACGTGATACTCTTTGGATAATTAATGAGAAATATTCCTTTTCTTCTCCAACAAACTTTGTCCTTTTCTCTGCAACGTAATAGGGATTCCTCTCAGGTCTAAGGAATCCCGTAGATTCATACACTTGAGAATTGCAAGAGGCTAAACAGAAAAGAATGGTAATAACATATATCAGAATCTTGTAAACAGTAACATTTATTTCCAAACATCTACCACTATTATTCACATCTTTGATGAGATCAACAATGGAAAGACGAATTAGAAGAAAATCTGATGCATCAACATAACATTTAATTTTAGTGGTAAAAAAAAATCGACATATACCTGATATTCCACTCCATAGCTCTTCAAGCTTGCTAGCTACCATTGTGAGTTCAACGAGATCTTCTGGAATAAAATTAGAAGGCATGCATCTCATTGGGAACCCCTCCCATGCAGTAATCTGAGTTTATGAGACAGATGATCAAGGCCATGAGGTAAGCGCACCTGAACTTCTTTATCCCCCAAGATTGTGTAGAATTTCAAGAACCGGAGATTAATCATTTCACTGAACACTTCATGTTTCCAGAGCTTTAGTACTTTATTTGATCTGTTTCCATAAGTGTCCAGAAGATCTTTACTAGCAAAAGCTGTGGAAACATGAAGAGATAGCACCACTACTTATCTTACAGATACATTTAGACATGCATAAACTCAAAAATCTTTTGCATATCTGATTTAGTTTTGTCTTGCTGTGACAGAAACATCACATAAACTGCATTCAGATAGCATCTCTGCGCCTGCATCTGAATGTCTGAAATCCTCAACTGATGTGTTTTCTTCTGAAGGTTTGAGGTCTCCTCTGCAAAAAGGTTCTTCTGTTTCGATACAGCTTACTTCTTCCTTAACAAAGACTTTCTTGGCATTTACTATGTCAGCTATAGTAACTGGTGGTACTTGGAGACTAGTTAAGATGAGATTTTCTTCTATTGAAAGAAAAAAGAAATGGAAAAAAGCTACTTGCTTCATTAAAGGATCCAGGTGGTTTTTCTTCAGGTCTGGAACCACTGCCGCGATCTAAGAGAGGTCAGTATAGCAGAGGTGTTGAAACTGCAATCTTGAAGATGAGAAAAATGAAAGTGAGTTTTCTCTACATCAAATAAAAGGTGCAAATCTGAAAAGTTCTTCTCATTTCAGATTGTACATTGTCTCTCTTGAAAAGCTCAAGCACTGAACCTAGGAACGCCAAACAATCCATTTAGATTGATCTAGGAATCTCATTTATTTTCTCTCTTTCGAATCGTTGGCTACCTTGCTGATACTGGTGTTGCATGACGAAGCCTCTTTTATATCATTGATTCTAACAAATTTTCTGATGGAGCTCGAGCAGTAACCTTAAAAACGTATCAAAGGAGACAAGAAAGATAAAAGGGTGATTGTAAGATGCTGTAACCGGGATACCCCAGACAAAAAGGGAAAATGTGCGGTCTTGACCATCACGACAATGAACATTTGGTTAAGTATCAGATATTGTTAAAAGGCTAGTTTGGCGAAAAGTGTTTAGAACGACTTTCTGTATCTCATTTTTTCTCCATTGGTCTGTTTCTCTCATGTCTGAAATTTAGAAGAGGCATGTACTGTAGGTTTGTACTAATATTAGAGGTCGCCGGCTGTTACAGTTCAAAAAGGCTTTGAGAGTTTATTACGAGTTTTGTTGTAACGTCATTCGTTGTTAGTTTGTTTAGACATTTTCCAGATTTTTTAGATTCAAAATACGAATAGTATCAATCCTGACTCATGAACATTTGAGTTAGTACATCTAACTTTAATAAATGCCATGACCTACTGCTACGATCTTCTAACTAGCATTTTTTTTTTTTGAAATGAATGTAAATTAATTTCGAAAGAAAAATCGTTTTTTCCTACAGAGGATACAAGAATTTGATTTTAGAAACTAAGCTGAAAGTTTAGAAGACATAATCTCTACTAATTCGTTTACAAGACAGAGTTAGGAGTGGGTGAGGCCAAGGATTGAAACCACTTCTGCAGTCCATCCTCATAAGTATGGTGGTGCTTCCTAATACCCAGCAGCCGATTACGCACAGTTCTGTCAATGGTTCTGATAAGACGAGACGTGGTTGCTGGAGTTTCCCCATGACGACGTTGGTTTCTCTCCCTCCATATGTAGTAAATAGTTGTTTGGAAAACATACCGATAGAGAAATAGAGTCACCGTGTCTCTGTCTAGGGTGTGTAGTAAGGTCACCAATCGTTCCCAGGATTCCGAGTAAACAGTTCCCAGAAGATTGCGGGACAATGTTTTCCAAATTTCAGAGGTAAAAGAACAGGAGAAGAAAAGATGATCTCTTGTTTCAACCTCACAATCACAGAGACTGCAGCCAATAACCAAATTTGCATTCCATCTCTGCATTCTGTTCCCCGTTGCTAGTCGATCGTGAAGAGCCAACCAAGTGATAAACCGAAACCTAGGAGTGGAGTGTTTGAACCAGATACCCACATTCCAGTCTTTGTTCAGTGTATGAGATCGTATCATATTCCAAGTCCCTTTTGAGGTGAATTTCTTTGTGAAGTTATTATCTGACATTAGCCAATAGTCCGCATCTTTGCCAGTATGGAGTGGCGTTGGCAGGTTGTTCAGAACAGCAGCAATGTCTTTTTGAGCCTGTGATCGATAATTACGACGTTGGAGATTATCTCGAGCCCACGCAACTGAAGAGTGTTCCGGGATGCCTAGATCGATAAATCCCCGAGTTCCAGAGATGTCAATAATCCGACCCAGTTCTGACCAGTTGTCGTGCCAAAAAGAGGTGTTCTCTCCATTAACGACCTTCTTTTTATGAAAAATCTTAGCCAACTCTTTATATTTCATGAGCTTTTTCCACATCCACGAACCCCCATGTGTTCGTGATTCAGACCAAAAACAGCGTTGCTTGAGATGAGTGACCCGAATCCATTGTACCCAGAGAGAATCCCCTGTGACAATTCTCCAGATCAGCTTTAAGCATGCCACCTTATTTGCGTCTTTGATAGATTTAACTCCTAAACCTCCTTCTTGTTTTGTTTTGCACACATCCGTCCACGCTATTTTTGCTTTATTCATGTTGAGGTCTGGCCCCGACCATAAAAAAGCCGAACAAAGTTTTTCTATCTCTTCTACACAGCCATACAGAAGACGGTAAGCTGCAATCCAGAAGTTAACTATGCCAGCAATAACAGATTGCAATAGTTGGAGTCGACCCGCGAAGGAGAGGTATCGGGTTTTCCATGAGGTCATCTGCGATCGGATCCGAGCTACAAGAGGGGAGTAATCATTTTTTTTCAATTGTTTTGTAAGCAGCGGAAGACCAAGATAACGCACTGGGAAATGGCCCGTAGCAAACGGGAAAGAATCTGTGATTTCTGCCTTGTCTTGTTCATTTAATCCCGCAAGGTAAAGTGTAGATTTCTCGATACTTATCTGAAGTCCAGAGATTTCTGCGAATTCGTCAAAGAGACGGAGTGTGCCATCAATGGATTCTTTATTTCAGTTGACAAAGACCAGCAGATCGTCGGCGAAGCAGAGATGCGTGAGATGGAATGGTTGACACTTTGGATGGAAACCAATTCGTCCATCTACTGCTGCACGATCAAGCAAATTAGAGAGCACATTCATGCACAGTACAAATAGATAGGGCGAAAGGGAGCAGCCCTGTCTGAGTCCACGAGTACTTTGGAAATACCCAGCCAATTCCCCGTTCACCTGGACAGAGAAAGATGGGCTGGTAATGCAGAGAGCAATCCAATGGATGAAAATTGGAGGAAATCCCATAGCAGAGAAGCTATTTAAGAGAAAGCTCCACTGAACGGAGTCAAAGGCCTTCGAGATATCAATTTTCATCATGCAACGAGGAGACACATCGCTTTTGTGATAGTATTGAACTAGCTCTGTTGCCAGCAAGATATTTTCCATGAGGAGACGTTCCTTTATAAAAGCGGACTGGTTCTGAGCTATGATGCGGGGAAGGATTCGCTTTAGTCGGTTTGCGATAATTTTGGAGATCACCTTGTAGTGTACATTACACAGCGAGATAGGACTCGCATCTCCGATGCTTCTTCTTTCTTAGGGATTAGTGCCAGAATGGTAGAGTTCAAACCCTTAGGGAGGAATCCCAGATCAAAAAAGGACCGAGTTGCGGCAATAAAATCTCTTCCCAATACTGGCCAAGCTGCTTTATAAAACTCACTTGTGAACCCGTCTGGTCCAGACGACTTATCATTCGGCATAGTAAATAATGTTTTCCTGATTTCCTCTTCTGTAACTTCACTAACCAGAGAAGCTTGATCTTGTTCCGTGCAGCGGAAAGCTAGGAGATCAGAAAGATCCTCCGACGACATTCCCCGGTATGCCTCTGGTGAATGGGTTAAAAACTCCTTGAAGAATCTTTCAGCCTCGTTTTTCAGATCCTCTGGGTCAGTAACTGTGTTGCCGCTAGGAATTCTTATCTCTCGAATCGAGTTCTTAGAATGTCTAGCTTTGATACTTTTATGAAAGTATTTGTTGTTCTGATCTCCAACTTCCAGCCAATGAATCTTTGCACGTTGCTTAAGAAATTGTTCCTCCAAGTTCGCTAAATTTTGCCATCGGTTATAAGCGGCTCGCTCTTCCTCCATTGCATTTTGATCCGGTGAATGAAGGGTATCAGATTGCTTAAGGCACAGGATGTCATAAGCAGCTTTTGTTCTTTTGGAAAGGACAGCCAGATGCTCTCTCGCCAGAGCACGAAGCGGAGCCTTTAAAGCTTTTAGTTTTTTGGTAAGACGAAACAGGGCTGATGTTGACGGATACAGAGGATCAGTGGTGCTCCAGAAGTCTTCAACCAACTGATTAAACTGAGGATGGTTTGCTAAAGCATTCACAAATTTAAATGGTTTCTTACCCGAGAAGGTTTGAGCCGCCAACATAATTCTGCCTCTAAGATGATCAGAACAACCACCAGCTTCAAATACAGTATAAGAAGTCGGGTAATCATCAATCATCATCATCAACATGAACATAAGCTAAGCATCCAAATATCTTCAAATAAGAAAGATTTACTTTCTTACCGCTCCATAATTCTTCAGGGATCTTAAATCCCAAGGGCACTGACGGTCCTCTGTTTATTAAGTAGGCTGCAGTACTGATTGCATCTGCCCAAAACGTCTTCGGCAATCCACAATGCAATCTCATGCTCCTTGCACGCTCGTTCAGGGTCCGGTTCATCCTTTCTGCTATTCCATTTTGTTGAGGCATTCCAGGAATAGTCTTCTCCATCTTGATTCCACTATCAGCGCAATATCTCTTAAACTCGTCGCTGATGTACTCTCCACCATTATCAGACCTTAGACACTTCAACTTGAGATTTGTCTCAATCTCAACCATGGCTTTCCATCTTTTGAAAACCGAGAACACTTCATACTTGTTCTTCATGAAGTAAACCCACACCTTTCTTGTGGAGTCGTCAATAAAGGTCACATAGTAGTATGAACCTCCCAGCGATGCAACAGGAGCAGGTCCCCACACGTCAGTGTGCACCAGCTCTAACTTCTCAGACTTTGGCTCTCTTCCTCCTTTTGAGAAACTAACTCGTTTCTGCTTCCCAAGAATGCAACTTTCACACATCTGATGATCCACCGTCTTCAGATCTGGAAGAGCGCCTTTTTCTGCCATGAGTTTCATCCCTTTCTCACTCATATGCCCCAACCTACAATGCCACAACTTGGTTTGTTTGGCATTCTCGACAACAGCAACAGTGTCTTGATAACTCGTCGTCATATAAAGAGTGCCTCTTCTATGACCTTTAGCAACCACCATATAAATCCTCTTGTTTAAACACTCAGTGGGACTTGAACCCACCGTACTTGAGCATCTATCTGTACCGCTGTTGGTGTCAACAGAACCCGCCGCTTAACTACACCTGGTTAAGAAGACTTTCGACACAAATATCCTTGCTCCACCTATTGTTCAAACTCGTCTTGTACTAAAAAGGTGTTAATCTATATTACCCAAAACTTGTCTGTCGAGAAGATCCCACTCTTCTTGATCCATCTTCTCATGCTTCTTTCTCAGTGGTTGATGAAGTTTCTTTCCGTATAGATAATCTTCGATTTGCATTCTCCAGAATGCAAAATCCGTACCGTCAAATTTAACGATACTGTGTGCCGAACCGTCTTTGCCTCCCATCGTTTCTGGAACCACCGTGTTGAAAACACCTCCGTCGACAAACCGATGTTACCGACAAAATTCACTATTCACGAAATTCACTATTTACGTGAACAGTGATTACATGCACATGTGAACAGTATTTTGCATGCGTGAATAGTACTGTTCCTCGTGAACAGTAACTCCGCAAAAAAAAATTGACCGATTACCTTAACTCAGGCTCTGATACCAGTTGTTAGGAAATACGCGGTCAAATTTTGCGGAGAAAGACCAGAATTTATGGGAGCGGGAATATACACACACAATTTGTTAACGGAGTTCGGCCTATGTTGCCTACGTCTCCGGATCTACTATAGATCTTTTATTATTCACCGAGAAATATTACAACACTCTCATCCCACACCCAAACCCGATAACACTCAGAGAAAATTACTCTCTTAATTTTCTCACAAAAAAAATAATACCTTTTTTTTTCTTTCTCATCTCTCATGTTATCTCACTCTTCTCTCTTTGTTTGGGAATTTGATCTTGGGATGATCTTTTTGTTTTTTTTTTGTTTTGGGATGCTTTGCAAATGAGAGAGTGCACATATATATAGGGGAGGAAATGGGGTTGGTGAGTAGAAATAATTGACAAATCAACAAAGCCATTTTATTTGACTTTGTTTCCACCGTCCATCAACAAAAACGTGTTTGTTGACTTACATGTCTAACCATTAACTCCACTACCCCGTTGATACATCAACGATGGAAAGACGAACTGGAGGAAAATATGATGCATCAACAACACTAATGGTAACATTTAAACTCAACACGTACCTGAACTCCACCCCACAGTTCCTCGAGCTTGCTAGCCTCCATAGCAAGTTCAACAAGATGTTCTGGAATGAAGTTAGAAGGCATGCATCTCATTGGGAACGCCTCCCAATGTAGCAATCTGAGCTTACGAGACAGATAATCAAGCCACGAGGTAAGTGAACCTTGACTTCTTTATTCTCCAAGTTTGTGTAGAATCTCAAGTACAGGAGATTTCTCATTCCTTCGAACCCTCTCTCACTTATAAGAAGCTCATCGATCTCTGACATGTCCAACAATATCCCTATTACATTTTTGGTACCCTGAAGAATAAAAATTCCAGGTTCAGTATCTAAACAAAGGCTGGTTCATTAGTAACCAAATGAAATGCTTATCTGCGACTTACAGTATTATACACGAGTACATCACAAATATCCAGTGAATTCACCAAGAATCGACGTTCTCCAGGCTCATTAGTGGATTCCATACGGACGATTTCTCTGCCCAAGTCTTGTTGCCAATGGTACATTGTAACTTTTCCATGTTCTGTTATATGTATGAAAGACTTCTCCGCTAGGCTTGTAAGCCCAGCCACAACATTCAAGTCACGGTCTACGAGCAATCGTGTCACATATTCAACTGTATCGTAACTAAATAAACACGCGATGTGAAGAAATATGACTTTATCATGATCATTTAACCTGTCATATGCGACTCTTATAGTTTTCCCTATTTATCCATACAGACTATTTCTTATCTGAGGCAAGATATCTATCCACTCCCTTTTGTCTTTCCCTCTCAGAGATGAACCCAAAATTTTGAGACCCAAAGGAAAATTGCCGACAGTTTCTGCAATATCAACTGCGAGTTCATTGAAACCATCGGGTGGATATATTTCCCCGAAAGCAGATCGACAGAACATCTGAAGAGCCTGCTTTTTAGATGGTAAACGCACCTGGTAAATATCATGAATCCCGTGAGACTTCAACAGACCTTTATCTTTTGTAATAACAATAATCCTGCTCCCTGAACCGAACCATCGAGTTTGTCCTACCAGGGCATCTAGTGGCCGTAGATCATCCACATCATCCAAAATGACAAGAACTTTCTGGTCCTTTAGCCTTTTTTCCACCACACCTAAATGATCTATCCTTATATCCTTTTGGCCTAGAATTTTGGATAGAAGTAATGTTTGAAAATGCAACTTCGTAGCATAGTCATCCATGTTGGTTATCTTATAAGCATTCGATATATCTATGAAAGCGCTTCGTTGGAATTTCGAAGAGAGATGAGCAAATAGAGCTCTTGCGATGGTAGTCTTACCAATTCCGGGGGCCCCCCAAATTCCGACCATCTTCACTTCCTCGGATTCCAAACGCAACAGCGGAATCATTTCTGCAATATGAGCTTCAATTCCAGCCAAATCACGAAAATCAATTGAGGGAGCACAATTCAGTGTGTCTGAAACATCATTGATGATTTTCTCGACCATGTCTGCTTCGCTGTCCCTACCAAGGAGAAAGATCTCTTATTTCATATACACAAATTCCAAGAATGAAATTCACTGGCTAATATTATCGCAAAAAAACAAATGCATATTCATCATTACAGACTACAGAGATTAATCTGGTATTAGCAATCCTAAATTTTCCACACAGCATTGGTTCATCTAGATGTGAGAAAGATTTGTGGCTGCATTATTTTTCATTTTTGTAGACACTTACAATTTAGACGATACATTTGTTTCATAATCAAGATAACGCAACTAATAAATAAGGACCCAAAATAGCATACCATTGTTCTGAAAAGAATCCGGAAAGGTTTCCTATGTGGATCAACGCTTGGCGCCATCGCTGTATCTGATCCTCTGTCCGCCCATAACAAGTTTTGTCAAAAACCTTTCCAAATTCGGTGGTCTGTCTCCGGACACTCCAAGGATCCACATCATAGAAAATTGGTATCAGTTTCTGAGAAAACTCTTCCTTGCACTTTGTGATCTCCACCAACTCGTTCAAAAGCCAGCTTGAAGATGCGTACGCTCTCGAGATCACGACGATCGAGACCCTTGATTCTCTTATCGCTTGTACATTATGATTGGTTGAGTGTCTTACATCCATCTCATTGTCTGTAAATGCAATGATTGATTTACGTTCGAGCGCCATAAGAAAGTGGCTGAGGAATGACTTGCGGACATCCAGCCCGCAGAAGCTCAGGTAAACATGGTATCTCCAGTTATGAGACGAATAAGAAGCCATGGGAAACGGTGAAAGAGAAGGTAACACTTCAACATTTTCAGTTAGACTCTCACGCCTGACTCCTAATGTCTTCTCAATTCCTCCAGCCAAACTATATCTGAGCCGAGGCAACATATTCATCCACTCCTCCTTGTTTCTCCCCCGCAAAGACAAACCCAAAACATTCAGATCCAGAGGAAGATTACCAGCCAACTTCACAACTTCAGCTGCAAGCTCCATGAAACCATTTGGCGGAGAGTTTTGCCTGAAAGCAGATCGGCAGAACATCTGAAGAGCTTGCTGTTTAGATGGAAAACCCACCTCGTAAATAAGGTTGACCCCATGAGTATACAGAAGCTTTTTGTCTTCTGTGATCACGATAATTCTGCTGCCTAAACCAAACCATTGAGTTTGCCCTACCAAGGCCTCAAGTAGCACTACATCACGTACATCATCCAGAATGACAAGAACTTTCTGGTTATTTAGCGTTTCACCCACCATACCGAGATGATGTACCTCTATGTTCTTCTGGCCTAAAATTTCAGATACAAATTGTGTTTGCAATAGCAACTTCGTGCCATCGTCAACCAGGTTGGCTTCTCTATAATTTTCAAAAATCTTATCTGCAGACGCCTTATCTACAAAAATGCTTTGTTGGAAATGACGAGTGATTCGCTTAACTAGAGCTCTTGCGATGGTACTCTTACCAATTCCTAAAGGACCCCAAATCCCAACAATTCTCACTTCATCGGATTCCAAGCACAACAATGAATACATATGTGAGATATGATCTTCAATATCCACGAATTCACCAAAATCCTTTGATGCTGTAATATTTAGCTTGTCTGAAACAGCATGGGTGACTGCGTCTATCATGCGTGCTTCGTTATCCCTAACAAGAGAAAGACCATTGCACATACTTAAAAGGAGCATTATTAATAATCACGTTTTGGAGTAATCACACACCACCCATGCATATCAATCCTTTGAGATTAATGTTGTCCTGGCTATCCTTAATTTTAAACATAACCTAGATTCATTCAGGCGCAGGAAAGATTTGTGGTTGTATAGATTTTTTATTAGCACTCACAGCTCAGGCAAACTAAACGTTGCATTGGAGATAACAAAACTAATAATGACATACCAGCTCCAACAACAGTATCCGGCTAAGTTTGATATGTTAGTCAAAGCTTGGCACCACCGCTGCTTCATATCTTCTGTTCTACTTCTGTCACAGCAAAGGTTTTCAAATCCTCGTCCAAAATCTCCTGTCTGTCTTCTTACATCCGAAGGTTCCACATCGTAGAAAATCGGCAACACAATTTGACTCAACTGTTCACGGCACATCATGATCTCCACCAACTCGTTTAGGAGCCAAGCCGAAGAAGCATAGTTCTTTGAGAACACAACGATTGAGATCCTTGACCCTCTTATCGCCTCTAAAACTGAAGGGCCGATCTCCTGGCCACTGTCTATCTCAGTGTCTTTGAATACATTGATTAATTTACGTTTGAGTGCCACAAGAAAGTGGCTGAGGAACTTTTTGCGGACATCTGGCCCGCTGAAGCTTGGGAAAACATCATACTTCCAATTAGGTGACAAAGAAGAAGAAGAAGAAGCCATAGATACCTTGTCAAAGTCTTGGGTAAACTCTTTCGAGCTGCCAGGTTGCATGGATCGTCTATGGAGAATTTCTTTGCCAAATTTCCGTAGTACAGAATGCATCATTATTTCCCCGTTGGAAGATATATGTATGAGAGACCTATTGGCTAATACCTTGAGCCCAGAGCTAACCCCCAAGTCAATGCTAGCAGTAAGTGGTGCCACGAAATCAGAACCCTCATCATTGAACAAACATGCTATGTACAGAAATAAAGCTTTATCTATCTCATGTAAACCATGATAGCTGAATCTCAATACTTCTTGGACTTCATTACCAGAAAAGTCCATCGGCTCTATGGATGAAACTGCTGAACTCATCTTAAGACTTGGATTGGTAGTTGCAGCAGCAACCACATAGACTCCACATCTTGTTACTTTGCAACTACCATCTAGTCGTTTCCTCTGCTTGTTGACAGGAAAGAATTCAAATACAACTAAATCAGCCAAGATATCAGGGTCAATTCCTTCGCCAGTAACTGGACGCATTTTGACATCGCAGAAGACAAATATATGATCCTTTTGAAGTTCTCGTGGAGTACAACAGTGAAAAATTCGTTCTACCCTCTGAGAGTGGCCTTCCTTGTTTTTCCATCTGCAAACACAACTAATGCCAAAAATAGTGGCATCATAGCAATTTTCCGGAAATGCAACTTCCACCAGCATAGCAAAGCCCACAAGCGTGCTCCTCAAAGAAGAAGTTAGTTGTGTTATCACAGAAGATCCTGGTTGCAGATCAAGTGTGGAGTATTTATTGGCATGTGACGGCGCACAGAAGCTGAAAGCCAAAGCTTTGTTGAGTTCCTGTTCCAGTAATGCAATCAAATATGATAAGGATATGAGAGAAGCGGACAGAGATGGAGAGAAGGAGTGAGGGGGTGATGGAGAGAGGACGGAAGGATGGAGAGCTAAGAGACAGGGAAGGAGAGTAGATAAGAGAGACGGGAGGGAGGAGAAATAATATTACCTGCTGATGCTCTCTTGGCATTTTTTTTACATTAGCCAGCGCTTTCATCAAAAAATCGTTCACCACTTGTGGAGATAGATTAAAACAATTACTGAATGTGTAATGCATAGGAAGCTTCTCCGAGTCCACACGAATTGATTTCAGAGAGACACAACCATGTGCATTCAAGTGTTCTAGACTTGGAGGAAGTTGTGGCACTTCTCTTACCGCAGTGCCAGTAAGATATAACTCTTTCAGGTTCCGTGGGAAGCCCTGAATACTCTCCAGGTCTGAGCAACCAGAGAGATCAAGAACTGTGAGAAGTTCTAGATTAACCATGTTTGGCAGACTTCGTAGACGTGAACAATCTTTCAGCTCCAAGCATATAAGCTTCCGAAGATCTTGAGTAGAGGAGCTCACTTTCATCAGACCACTTGTTAAACGTTCGAGATCACTATACTCAAGGTCGGAGAAACCTGAAAGACCCGGGATTTCTGTTAAAAGATTCACAAGCTCTCTGCGGGTTGGCTTAACAGTGGAAAGTAGTAATTCTATTATGCCAGTTCCATTAAGATGGAGTTTCTCAATATTTGGTGAAACCACCTGGAAACTTTTTATCTCTTTGCAACCTGAGAGATTTACAACTTGTAGATGAAGCAATTGACCTGTGGCTGGGAAACTCTGCAGTCTTATACAACCTTGGAGATCAATTACCTCAAGATTTTGAGCTTTTAAGAGATCGTCAATATCAACTAGTTGCTGAGAATGACAAAGCCTGATCGTCCTCAACATCTCCAGGTTCTGAGAAATACAAATGCAAAAGAAATGACAAAAATTCTCAATATCTCCAGGTTCTGACGCATATCAGAGATTGCTTACCTTGGTTCCGCCCCAAAGTTTATGAAGTTGACTGTATGGCATGTTGAATTCAACAAGGTACGTAGGATCAAAATTTTGAGGCAAAGATTGCAGAGGATAGTTCTCCCAGTGGAGGAGTCTTAGTTGATTAGGAAGAGAATGGAGAAAGCCTTTGAGGAAATTGGTTCCAGGAAGGTTTTCAAGATTGGAACAGTAAATCTTCAGCAATCTAAGGTTCGGCATATTCACAAAGGCAGTTGGCTTGATATCAAAAGCTAAGTTTGATGTGTCCAAAAATATGCCTTCGATCTCTTCAGTGCCCTGAAAAAGAATATTGGAAGAACGTTGGCTCATTAAAGTAGGTTTAATATAAAAGTATCAAAATATAACAGACCTGAGCAGGTTCGATAGTTGCTTTGGGTTCTCCATCTGCTTTTTGTTCATTATCTTCTAATAAATATTTTATGCTCCGAGGTTGCCACAGTCTGCTGCGCCTCTCAGTCTGTGCAGTGTCTCCTTTAATTAGTATTTCTCGGCCAACATCCTGGGTCAAATTATGCATTCGGACTCGGTTTTCTGAAATAGTCACCAGAAGCTTCTCTACAAGAACATCGATTCCAACATGTGGAAAGAAACCACAACCCTCAAGCAGTTGCATCACATAGTCGACATTTTCTCCCTGGAAGAAACAAGCTATGTCCAGAAAAATGTTCTTTTCGCTGTCATTGAGTGTGTCATAGCTTCTCTTGATTGCATCAACAATCTCAAGCGGAGGACGTTGCTTGAGTTCGAGGAACGCAGTCTCCATTTCTGACAGACTTTTCTTACCTTTCAGCTCTCTGCCATAAGTATTGATAGCTAACGGGTTTCCCTGAGCATAGTTTATTACTTTCAGTGACAAGTCGTGGAAATTCTGCTCTTCAATATCCTTAATGGACGCACACAAGAAGAACAGTTGAAGAGCCTCTTTTTCATTTAACCCCTGAACCTCATATATGTGATTGACTCCGCAAAGGCGAAACACCTGTTTATCTCTAGAGGTTATGATGATCAGGCTTTCGGGAGTGAACTCAAATCCATCCAGAAAAGACTCTGCCACCCGAGGATTTCGCACGTCATCGAGAACAACAAGAAGTCTCTTAGTGCTTAATATGTCTCTAAGCAAACTAAGATTTGTAATGGTGCCGCTAGTGCCAGGATTTGCTTCTTTTAAAAGTTGTTCCTCCAGCAACCGATAAAGTCCCTTCTCATGGATAGTTTTTTCATAGTCTTCAATGAAACAACAAGCTTCAAAGTAGCCACTCAATTGCTCAAAGACAGTTAGACAGCTTTAGCAACAGTCGTCTTGCCTATGCCAGGCATACCCCAAATTCCAACACGGCGAAGGCCCAGCGGTTGCTTACAAATCAATTTTTCAATCTCCAGCAGCTTCGAGTAGATTCCGATTCGTCCCATACAAAAGAGCTTCTCGTACACATCTCTCACAATCTCTTCTACAAGCTTGGAGTCACTACAATCTTTCCTGCGCATATTTGGTCAAGTATTGAAAAAGTTTACAGTAGCCTACCAAAAAGATTTGCCAATTTTTCAACATGAGAAAATGAAAGCAGAGAGTAGACAAATATTTGTATTGACCTAACATGATGGCCTGAGAAATCTCGGTTAATCTCATAAGTGGATAAGCCTAATTAGAAAGACGATTCGAACTTGCAGAATAAAGCGAATACCTAGATTGGTGGACTAATGATAGGCCTCTCAAATCCAGCGCGGTAAGCCATTCGCCATGTAATGGAGTGTCACCGTACAACACTGGAACCACCACCTGATCGTTGTTCCTCTGGCACTCGAGAACCTTCACAAACTTGTGAAGGCATGCCGTGGTGGTGGGCTCACAGTTTCCTGGTAAAACCATAACAGAAACCCTAGCTCTCTCGACTACTGCCTGCGCCTCCTTGGAAAGCAGGTCATCGCTATCTACATCCATGACCACATAATTTATGCCTTTCCGGCGGAGAGCTTCGGAGAGGTGGCTGACGAAGGAGTACCGTACCTCCTCTACGCAGCTGATGCACACGAATTGCTCTGCTTTTCCATAATCGGTCATGATTTCACCGCCTCCACACTTGAAACAAGTCTTAGATTTTCCTGAAATTTTGTCTGTGACGGACAAAGTTCTGGCAGAGTTGGTTTTCCGCACTTAGTCAACGACTCAGATCTTTAGGGCGTGATTGGCAATAATTCTGGAAAACGCTTTGTACCGTTCCAAACCTTTCAAAATTAAAAATTGCTTACCTCAAATGTTTACTGGGACGGCCGCGTTGGATGATTAAAGAAACAATTTTTTTAAATCATTTAAAATACGACTCGAATGGTGACTAATAATCGAAACGCTACGCTTCTCTTTTATCAACATACATCTATTTAATATGATATTCTGATTTCACTATATATTTCAAGATTCTGAGTGAAATGTCATCCATATATATATCTAGCCTTAAAAACTAATTAAAATGCTTAAACAAGTGTCGCTCGCGTTTCAAGGTTCAATAATTGCGTTTACCAATTGACTATTCTCTCATGGTCAATCAAATAATTAACTTAAAAAAGATTATTATATGTTTTATAGATCGCTTACCTTGGCAAAATGTTGAGATTCATGAAAAAATCTTTAACATCTTTATATTGTGGTTTAATTTTTTTAAAGACATTAAAATAAAAGTAATAACAATAACATATAAATATCATAGTTTAACTCATTAGGAATATTTCTAAAATTTGTTTTATAGATATTTATTGTGAGCCCAACGCATATAAAATGATTTATCAAATAATGTTATCGAAATTATGAGAAAAAGAAACTAAAAATAAAATTTATAATAAGAACATATAATTTAATTTACAAAGGTATGTTATAAATAATTTTGGTAAAAAATAACGAGAATCCAATATATATTAAACTAACTTATTAAATAATATAATAGAAATATAAGAAAAAAGGATATATATTTTTTTGGTCAAAAAGAAAGAAAAAAAAAATATATATATATATATTTTTTTTGTCATCTGGTAGATTATATAAAAGAAAGGATTGTAGCAAAGTGCCTTACACGGTTAGCTAAACCAATACAAAGCTAAGGTACTAATAATAATAAATCTTACAAAGAAACCACACCATACCAAAGAAGTAAGCACGGGGCTAATGGACAGAACAGATAGTCCAAACCAAAAAAACAATTCTAAGACTCCTAGAAAAGCTGCAACAGAAAAGAGGGTTAAGGTCTCTCATAATCAAAGAGGTTTTTGAGCCAGGTTGGACCACCTAAAGCCACATATGATTGGACTCTGTTTTCCAGGCGCACACTTTGGGCAATGAGAAAGGCCCCTCTGTTCGTTACTTTGTTACCCAGTTCCAGTCTCCACCATTCCATCAAACGGAGCCTTTCAAGCAGCTCATTCGCTTGATACCTAAAAGAAGGCCACGCACTCGGACGAGTTATCGATCCAATCAAGCGATCATCTTCAAAGCTGAAAATAACTTTATTCTGTCTGTGACTTACCATACTTTCAATGGACCAAATCACAGCCTTCAACATAGTATCCGCCACAGAAACCGAATTCATAAAGGCTTTCCGGCTGTGCATAAGCACAGCACCACTTTCGTCTCGTAAAACCCAGGCACCGCCGCCTAACTGATTCCTTTTCTTCCAACAGACTGCCACATTACATTTTACCCATCCATGATTAGGCGGAAACCATTTCTTAGCAATGACCGTCTCAGAGGCTACTACAAGAGCAGCTTGAGAGTTGTCATGTTCCTGCGATAGAAACCACATATCAGCCTCTTCAAATATCTTCTGAACCACTTCCATAGCATCAAATAACTTTCCTTCAAACAAAAGAGAATTTCTGTTCTTCCATAAGTACCACATAACCCAAGGAACAATTCTTCTGGTCGCAATAGGAACTGAGAAGGATTTAGAGAACTCTAGGACATTGTTAAAGTTTGCAAAGATTGAGTTTTCACAAAAGCCACCACGAGGATTAGGAAGGCCAGATAGAGCCCATACCTGCCTTGCCACCGGACAACTGAAGAGGACATGGTTGATACATTCGATGTCAGCACCACATAATTGGCATCTTAAGTCCATTTTGATTCCTCTTGAAGCTAGGCCATCAGATACCGGAACAGCTCCACTGAGCACTTTCCAAAGAAATGATCGAATTTTAGGTTCAGTTTTCAAGCTCCACACCGACTCCTTCAGACAGTTCAGAGAAGGGTTTTGCTCTGCCTCGTTAATCTCCGCTTCCTTCGAAATCCTGTTGATCAACCAGTAACCTGATTTAACTGAGTAAGCACCACTCTTGTTATGCAGCCATACCCAGAAGTCATCCTGATTCACCACCGTTTTTTTTGCCGTAATGAGCGCTATGTCTTGAGGATAAAAGAGCTGCCTCAGGAGGAGGTGATTCCAATCTCGGTTTTGGGAATCAATGAGGTCC
The DNA here is from genome assembly GCA_010577795.1 of Isatis tinctoria. Lineage (NCBI taxonomy): Eukaryota > Viridiplantae > Streptophyta > Magnoliopsida > Brassicales > Brassicaceae > Isatis > Isatis tinctoria. The sequence goes on along the minus strand of CM021250.1, from coordinate 12,413,326 downwards.
TTAACCGAGAGATTAAAGTCCACCAGGGGATTCATCATAAGAGGTCTCCTCATTCTCCCATCAAAGATCCAATCATCAACTACTTTAGACGATTTACCATTACCAACTTCTTTTCTTAAACCAGCAATAAGGAGTTCTTTTCCCCAATTGATACTTCTCCAGGCGTAAGAGGGGCGTTTTCCAATGCAAGCAGATAAGAATTCTCCTTTGGGAAAATACCTGCTTTTCAAAACACGGGCACACAGGGAATCAGGGGAGTTGATAAGCCTCCACGCTTGCTTAGCCAGAAGGGCCTGGTTAAAGTTCTTGACATCTTTGAAGCCAAGACCACCTTGCGCTTTGGTTAAGCACAGCTTCGACCAACTAACCCAGTGAATCTTTTTTTTGTGATCCAAAGCATTCCACCAGAAGTCTGACATCGCTCTTGTCAAGAGATCACAACTCTTTTTTGTTAACTTGAAGCAGGACATAGCATACACCGGAAGGGACATCGCAACCGCTTTGATCAAAATTTCTTTGCCCCCTTGAGAAAGCAATTTTACGAACCAGCCTGACATGCGATCCTTGAGCTTATCATAAATGAAACCGAGCATCTCAGTTTTTGAGCCACTAAAGCATTCCGGTAAGCCCAAATAAATTCCAGCTCCACCTTCGTTAGTAATCCCAGTGATACTCTTGATCTTCACCTGCATCTCAGGAGGAATTTTGGAACCAAAGGAGAGGGAAGATTTTTGGAGGTTGACCAAATGACCTGAAGCATGACCATAAACTCGCAGAATACTCATAATCTCCACGGCTTGAGCTTCATCCGCTTTGCATGTAAACAAATTGTCGTCCGCGAAAAGAAGGTGGTGAATCATAGGACCATTAACAGAGAATTTAATTCCTTCAATCTTCCCCTCAGCTTCAGCTTTTGAAAGCAAGTGAATCAGACCTTCTGTGCAGAGAATAAAGAGGAAGGGTGATATAGGATCTCCCTGCCTAATACCACGTTGAGGAGTAATCTTCCCAAAAGCGTGATCGTTGATTAGGACAGAGTACGACACTGAGTCCACACAAGACATTATGATCTTTACCCATCTTTGATCGAATCCAAGGGCAATCATGCAGGACTTAAGGTAGTGCCACTCTACCCTGTTGAAGGCTTTGGACATGTCTGATTTAATCGCCATGAACTCCTTGGAGATAGCCAGATTCGTTATAAGACTGTGGACTACCTCATGAGCTATCAAGATGTTATCTGAGATCAGTCTTTCCTCAACAAAGGCGGACTGAGTCGGCGAAACGATCATTGGCAGAATAGGTTTCAATCTCCACATAAGGATTTTGGAGATCACCTTGTACATTACAGAACACAAGCTAATCGGTCGAAGGTCTTTCATAGCAGATGAATCAATCACCTTTAGGAGAAGGCAAATGTACGTAAAGTTCCAGTCCGATGGTAGTGAGCCATCTTCAAAGAAACACTGAACTTCTTTTGTGACATGTTCACCCACAACATCCCAATACTTTTGAAAGAATAGACTGGTCATACCATCTGGCCCAGGGGCACTGGAGCTTTTGATTGCAAAAACTGCCTTACGGATTTCCTCTTTTGTAACAGTCCTCAAAAGAGTTTCATTCATCTCCGAAGTAACCCGAGGCACCATGTCATGAAAAAAACCATCGTCTGGAGCATGTTGCGATGATTTAAACAGGGATGAAAAATAATCGCAGGCTACTTGTCCTTTGGCTTCCTCTGAGAAATGAGCTGTTCCATTATCATCCAATAATTTTAGAATCCTTTTCTTTGCTCTCCTTGCTTTGACTGAACCATGAAAAAACTTGGTATTACGGTCGCCAAAGTGTTTCCAGTCTTGTTTACATTTCTGCTTCCAGTAATCATCTTCTTCTTGATAAGCCTTGATCAATTCTTTCTTAAGGAGCCAGAGACAATAAGTGGAAGGGAAGGCAGAGGATTGTTCGAACTCTAAACGCTTCTGCAGCTGAATGATTTTATCTTTGGCATTAAGATCCTGATTCCGCTTCCAATTGCTTATAGCCAAAAAAAAAAATATATATATATATTATATATATATATATATATATACAAATCTCACTGTTTTTGTTAAAACGGATTTCAGTCACACACAGATTTCAGATATCTTGGTTATCACAATAGCCCATTATATTGTGCGGCAGTTTTTGATTTGAAAAAGAAGTTTAGAGCATCTCGAGCAAATAAGAAAATTGAGAATTTTTAAATCATTTGTATTAGTATTTTAATATAATTTATTTACACAATTGAATTTCTTATTTTTTTTCAATAACAAAACCAGTTACATTTTAACTCCTATTTTCATGGTATTTAGTGAACGCTAAAGTATTTCTAACTTGAGATACTAAGACTTTCTATGGAAAAAATGATGAATTTTCTATTCAAAATTTATACCAACTAAGATGAAAAGTTGGTGAAATTAACCAGCACCGTTTGGTAATGGGGTTCCGGCTGGGACTTTTGCCACCTGGGTTCGGTTTGCGCTGACCATCCGAAGACGCTTTAATAAGTGGTAAAAATACATGGATTTTTCGTGGGTTTCATAGGGATTAGTCTTGTGCCTAGAAAGCCTTTTGATCATCCCATGGTTATTAAAAAAAACAATTGGTCAAATTTAAAAATATATATGAATCTCACTTTATTCTATTATTTTCTTCATAGATGAATGGATTCAAATTTAATGAAGAACAAATAAAAATAGGGGCAGTTGCTATAATGAGTAATTTCGAAACTTTAATTGTCAAAATGATCATTTTGTTTGTATTTGAGTGTCCTTATTATGAAAGCATGAGGTCATTTTTGTGATTAAAATCTCAAAATGACTCATGTGCCACAATTCTTTTATAAAAATAATTATTTAATATATGTTCAAGAAAACATTTTTCTCCAAAAAATCATACGTATTTTGATATTTTGATATTAATATATATTTAATAAAATATTTTTTATTTTAGTTACTATTTATGTTTATAATTTGTTCAATTCTTTTTTTATATTTATTATTCATATTCCTTTTCTTTTAATATTCAATTAACTAGGATCGTACTGCGCTATTGCGCTTGATTAATAATATTTAAATTTTATATTAAACTTTAGGTTTATAAATCTCCACAAACTTTTATAATATAAGATATGGATAAAAAAAATGATTATTTTATTTTTTCAGTTTGTAATTGATTTATGATTAGTTTAATAATAAATATTTGATTTTTAAACCAAATTAATAGGAATAGTATAGATTTAATATATTGAATTTAAAATCTTCAAAAGTGGTTTTTAGATGTTTGGCAATAGGTTTAAGAAAAAAAAGATAAATAATGAAGAAAAAGATTAAGAAAAAATATGGTGCTGCCACATCAGGAAAAATTAACCAAAATGTTTCTCTTTTAATATATAGTAGATTAATATATATATATATTGATATTAATATATATTTAAGAAAATATTTGTTTATCTTTTTGTTACTATTTATGTTTATAATTTTTCAATTCTTTTCTTATATTTATTATTCAAATTCATTTTCTTTTAATATTCAAGTAGGATCGTACCTGCTCTAGTACATAAGATTAATAATATTTAAATTTTAGGTTTATAAACGTTTATAATATAACCTATGGATAACAAAAGAGAATTTGTTAAAAATACCACTTTCATCATGGGAAAATGGGTATTTAATTCCCCAAGTATTTGCAATCAGCTGATTTAATACCCAACTATTGCTTGCGCAGAATTATTCCCCAATTTGTAGTTGACCGTGCTAATTTAGACTTTAAAAAGTCAAACGTTAACACTAAACAGAAATCGTTAGTTTAAATTGAAAATCTAATCGCGTTTTTTAGAACAATCTCAAATCCCTAAATCTCGACTAAGACCTGAAATACCTAAAACTGTAACCCAAACTGATTGTCGGCGAGAGAAGGGAAATTTCGGAGAGAAGTGATTCTTCCTCTTATTTCTTCTCCTTTGTCTCTTCAATTATTCTTCTCTGAGCTGTATAACCAAAAACAAAACAAAAACAATTAAAAGAGAGAAAAGATTCTCTCGAACTCTCGCCGGCGTCAATGGAAGATTACGGCCGTCAAAGACCGTACGGAGACGGAGGGATGCAGATCCAGCCTTACAACGACGGTCCGGGTAACGGCGATTTCAGGAGCTATAGCGCTTCGTACGCGACGGCGACGGAGAACAACATGTACGATCTGAAGAAAGGGAAATCGATAGCGAGGTCGAAGTCGTGGGGTATAACCGACCCGGAGCTCCAAAGTCAAAGGCTCTTTTAGGAAAAGCTTCAGATGGCTTAAGCAGAGGTACACACAGGTCGTCTATGGCTGGTGGTGATTTTATGCTTCCTCTTCTGATCGTTTTTTTTGTTCGAGCTTTGGGTTTTTCTTTTATTTTGATTTTTGATTTCCTCAAGTAATTAATTATGTCTGTGTTCTCTCTCTCTCTCCCTCTTTTATTGTATCTCCGTGTGTTGTATTCTTCAATGTAACTGTGATGGCTGCATCGCCACAAAATTATATATGATCATTAGTTTACATATCTTATCACATCCGGTGTCTCCCTTGATCGTTAGTTATGTTCACATAAATTTGGTCATCATCCATTCGCATAGCTCGGCAACAAAAAGCTCTGCATTTATTCAACAATAACACTCTGTTATTTTTAGGGTTTGAGATTGATTTGGGTCGGGGAGGAAGAGGAAATAAGGGGAAGATTTGAATCGTTTCCTCTCGCCGAAATTTCCCTTCTCTCGCCGACAATCAGTTTGGGTTACAGTTTTAGGGATTTCAGGTCTTAGTCGCGATTTAGGGATTTGAGATTGTTCTAAAAAACGCGATTAGATTTTCAATTAAAACTAACGATTTCTGTTTAATGTTAATGTTTGACTTTTTAAAGTCTAAATTAGCACGGTCAATTACAAATTGGGGAATAACTCTGCGCAAGCAATAGTTGGGTATTAAATCAGCTGATTGCAAATACTTGGGGAATTAAATACCCATTTTCCCCTTTCATCATACACATTTTCAAAACTACACTTTACACCAAAAAAAAAAAATTCAAAAATACACTCATTTTCATCCTTTACAAAAACGAAGGTTTAGAGTTTACGATTGAAGGTTTAGGGTTTAGGGTTTACGATTTAGTGTTTAGGGTTTACGATTTAGGGTTTATGGTTTACGAATTAGGGTTTAGGGTTTAGGGTTTAGGGTTTAGGGTTTACGAATTAGGGTTTAGGGTTTACAAAGTAGGGTTTAGGGTTTAGTGTTTAGGGTTTAGGGTTTAGGGTTTAGGGTTTACGAATTAGGGTTTAGGGTTTAGGGTTTAGGGGTTACGAATTAGGGTTTAGGGTTTAGGGTTTAGGGTTTTGGGTTTTGGGTTTACGAATTAGGGTTTAGGGTTTAGTGTTTAGGGTTTAGAGTTTAGGGTTTAGTGTTTAGGGTTTAGGGTTTAGGGTTTAGGGTTTTGGGTTTAGGGTTTACGAATTAAGGTTTAGGGTTTAGGGTTTAGTGTTTAGGGTTTAGGGTTTAGGGTTTAGGGTTTAGGTTTGTGCATCTAAACCCTAAACCCTAAATCTTTAGGATTTGTGAATCTAAACCCTAAACCCTAAATCGTAAACCATAAAACTTAAAACTCTGAATTGTAAACCCTAAAGGAAGATTTGTCTTAAAAAAAAATAAAAGTTTATAAAGCTTTATAAAAAAGTGTAAAAATGAAAATGTCTTTTTTAGAAGTGCAAAACTGAAAAAGTGTACCAAAGAAAGTGCATTTTTGAAATTCTCCCATAACAAAATGTTCATTTTAATTTTTTTCAGTTTGTAATTGATTTACGAGTAGCTTAGTAATAAATATTTAATTTTTAAATCAAATTAATAGGAATAATATAGATTTAATATATTAAATTTAAAATTTTCATAACTGATATTTAGGTGTTTGACAATGCGTTTAAGAAAAAAATAAATAAAGAAAAAGAAAAATTGAGAAAAATATGGTCATGACAATGCCATGTCAGCAAAAGTTAACCAAAATGATTATTCTTTTTAATATATAGTAGATTTCTAGAATAATATTTTATTCATTTTTTTCAGTAACTTTCATTCACCGAGCTGTGACCAAAGCCTATCTCTCAAACTTTCTCCTACTTGTTTTTTTAATGGGTTTTCTGCAAAAAAATCCTTGACTCGGTTTATTTTTGCAATTTTACCCTTGACTCGGTGAAAATGCAAATCAAACCTACCAAGTCCCAGTCAACCCGCAATATAGCCCTCCATTGTGTATATGTTTTAAAATCTGTATAAGACCGTGTATACACTATCAAAACTACGTCGTTTTAAGCATTTTAATTAAAGAAAGTTTTGACTCTAAGGGGATTCGAACCCGTGACCTTCGAACTAAACAAAATGCACGCTACCACTGTGTCACACAAATCTTTGAGGAAGTATCAAACTTATGTATATATAATATATACCTTCGTCATTTCTCTTTTATTTGAAACAATAAATCTTTATATAATAAAACTTATATTTTTTCTTCCTCATTTCAATGAACTTAAAACAAAAAATTCAGAATCAAAAATTTTAACTTCATTAACATATCAAAATGATATATTATTCTCCATATGTTTTATTTTCTCCATATTTTAATGAAGTTTTGATATATTATTCTCTATATGTTTTTTTATTATATTCTCCATATGTTAATGAAGTTTTGATATATTATTCTCCATATTTTTTTATAAATGATATATTATTCTCCATATGTTAATGAAGTGTTGATATATTATTCTCTATATGTTTTTTTATTATATTCTCCATATTTTTTTATTTTCTATATGTTAATGAAGTTAAAATTTTTGATTCTGAAATTTTTGTTTTTAATTCATTGAAATGAGGAATAAAAAATATAATTTTTATTATATAAAGATTTATTGTTTCAAATAAAAGAGAAATGACGAAGGTATATATTATATATACATAAGTTTGATATTTCCTCAAAGATTTGCGTGGCACAGTGGTAGCGTGCATTTTGTTTAGTTCGAAGGTCATGGGTTCGAATCATTTGGAGTCAAAATTTTCTTTAATTAAAATGTTTAAAACGACGTAGTTTTGATAGTGTATACACGGTCTTATACAGATTTTAAAACATATACACGATGGAGGGCTATATTGCGGGTTGAATGGGACTTGGTAGGTTTGATTTGCATTTTCACCGAGTCAAGGGTTTTTTTGCAGAAAACCTTTTTTTAATAACATTTTTAATAGTAATCTTGCTGGAAATGCACTGATAGTTGTGCATGTACTAGTCAACTTATGATTAATGTTTTGTATCTACCCCTAAACAAATCCCAGCACACTGGAAACAATTTTTCCCCATGGCAGCATCTTCTATTTCCACGGTCGAAGAAGAGCCACCGCAACATCAGGTGTTCATCAGCTTTCGCGGGGCGGATTTGCGCCTGAGATTCGTCAGCCATCTCGTCACGGCCTTGAAACTGAAGAACATTAACGTCTTTATTGACGACTACGAAAACAGAGGTCAACCTCTAGAAATACTATTGCAGAGGATAGAGGAGTCTAGAATCGCTCTGCCTATCTTCTCCGAGAAGTACACCGAGTCAATCTGGTGCGTGAAAGAGCTGGCGAAGATCAAGGCTTGTTGCGATAAAGGAACGCTCGTGGCGATTCCCATCTTCTACAAGGTTCCACCGTGAGAGATTTGAAGGGGAATTTCGGTGATAGGTTCAGGAGTCTGGCTAAGGGTGATGAGAGGAAGAAGAAGTGGAAGGAAGCTTTTACCTCGATTCCTAACATAATGGGCGTCACGATTGACAAGAAAAGGTACCCAGTTTTTGCCTCAGTGGTTCACACATAGACACTAGTGATTACAATCGCATATAGATTTATGAACCGAACTTAGTATTCTGAAACTAAAAATACTATTTTCCTTACTCGAATTGCAGTGTCGAGAGCGATAAAGTGATAGAAATTGTGAAGGCGGTTGAGACAGTGCTGAACAAACTTTCATCAGAAGGAAGCCAAAACACCTCCGTGAATCCTTCAGAAAATAACGATGCTGGGACTTCCTCAGGAGGCGAAAAGGATAAGACTTTTGGAATCAAACGACGCCTGGAGGAATTGGATGAAAAGTTGGATCTTGGTAAATACAAAGGAACTCGTATCATTGGAGTTGTTGGGATGCCCGGAATTGGCAAAACCACACTCCTGAAAGAGCTTTATAAGACGTGGAAGTGCAGGTTTTCGTGGCACGCGTTACTCGATCAAATCCATCGAAAGTTAGAGCACATAAGGGAGTTGGATTGCTTGCCTCAAATGCTCGCAACCGAGTTATTGAAGTCGAACAATACCCAAACAGACGATTTCAAAGATCTTTACAGTCAACTGCAAGAACGCAGAGTTCTTGTCGTTCTTGATGATGTTACTAAAATGGAACAAATAGATGCTCTGCGTGGGATGCTTGACCGGATAAAGAAGGACAATGAGGGAAGCAGGATTGTCATCGCAACAAGCGACATGTCCTTAACAAATGATTTGGTTGATGATACTTACATGGTCCAAAACCTGAACCACACAGATAGCTCACAACTCTTTCACTACCATGCCTTTAACGATGATCAAGTCTATCCTCCCAAGGAAGATTTCATGAAGCTGTCAGAAAAGTTTGTGCACTACGCCAGAGGTCATCCACTAGCTCTCAAAATATTGGGTGGAGAGCTTAACAAGAAAAAATTAGATCATTGGAAATCGAAGCTGAAGATACTCGCACAAAGTCACAGCCCTACTAATATTGGAAGTGTCTTCCAAGTGAGTTATGATGAGTTGTGTTCTGAGCAGAAAGATGCATTTCTTGACATAGCTTGTTTCAGAACTGAGGATGTGGATTATGTAGAAAGTTTACTTGCTTCATCTGACCCCAGACGTGAAGCGATGAGTCCACTAAAAGGTCTCACAAATAAGTTCCTGATTAATACTTGCGAGGGTCGAGTGGGGATGCATGATCTACTGTATACTTTTTCAAGGGAAATTAATTCTACAGCATCCACTCAATATGGTAGCAGACAACGGAGGCTGTGGTTCCATCAAGACATAATTAAGGGCGGCGAAACTAACTTGGTGCAGAGAACAATGGTGAGACTAATTAACCAAAAAAAAGATGGAAGCCTTTTAAAACCTCCAAAATGCATTCGTAGAAAATAGGTTTGTATTCTCATCACTAAATTTTGTCTGTTGTTTTTTTTGTTATTGGTTACCAGGGATCTGCCAATGTGAGAGGTTTTTTCCTAGATTTGTCTGAAGTGAAAGGCGAAATGAGCTTGGACAAAGACTACTTCACAAAAATGGGTAATCTCCGGTATCTCAAGTTCTACAATTCCCACTGTCCTCAGGAATGTAAAACCAAAAATAAGATAAACATGCCTGATGGACTTAAGCTACCACTGGAAGAGGTTCGATGCCTCCACTGGCTAAAATTCACATTGGAGAAACTTCCAAATGATTTCAACCCGACTAATCTTGTTGATCTTAAGTTGCCTTATAGCGAGATTCAACGACTTTGGGAGGGTGATAAGGTGTGTCTCTGAATCTGTTGATGGCTTTTGTGAATGGTTAAATCAACCTCGATAGTTTTTTTTTTTTCTTTACGGGTGGCTAATGTTTTTTTTTCTTTTGGTTCGGTCACAGGATACACCATTTTTAAAGTGGGTCGATCTCAATCATTCAAGTAAGTTGTGCAGCTTGTCAGAGTTATCGAAGGCTCAAAATCTACAAAGATTGAACCTTGAAGGCTGCACAGCACTGAAAATGTTGCCAAATGATATGGAAAACATGAAAAGGCTTGCGTTCCTGAATCTGAAAGGGTGCACAAGCCTTGAATATCTTCAGGAGATGAGTTTAATTTCTCTGAAAACTCTTACTCTCAGCGGCTGCTCAAATTTTAAGACATTTCCGTTGGTTTCAGAAAATATAGAGACTCTATACTTAGATGGCACAGCAATAAGTCAGTTTCCTACGAACATGGAGAAGCTCCAGAGACTTGTCGTATTGAATATGAAGAACTGCAAAATGCTGGTGGAAATCCCAGACCGGTTGGTGAGCTGAAATCTCTTCAAGAACTGATACTCTCTGATTGTTCAAAGCTCAATTGTTTTCCAGAAATCAACATGAGCTCTTTAAACATTTTGCTTTTGGATGGGACAGCAATAGAAGTGATGCCACAATTACCCTCAGTGCAGTATTTGTGCTTAAGCAGAAATGACAAGATCAGCTGCCTTCCTGCTGGCATGAGTCAACTTTTGCAACTAAAATGGCTGGATTTGAAGTATTGTACGAGTCTTACATCTGTTCCAGAGTTTCCACCAAACCTTCAGTGCTTAGATGCACACGGTTGTAGTTCGCTGAAGAGAGTTTCGAAGCCCCTGGCCCGTATCATGCCAACAGAGCGGAACCATTCCACATTCATTTTCACAAACTGTGAGAACCTGGAACAAGCTGCAAAGGAGGAAATCACAGCGTATGCTCAAAGGAAATGCCAGCTGCTGTCATATGCTCGTAAACGCTACAATGGGGTCTCTGTCTATACCTGTCTCTCTCTCTTTGTCCCTCTCTGTATCCCTCTCTCAAATTTCTTGTGTTTAAAAGAATCTCTGCAGGTTTATGATTTTCCTTATTTTAACTTTGTAGGATCTTGTTTCGGAGGCTTTGTTCAGCACTTGCTTTCCTGGGTGCGAAGTGCCTTCGTGGTTTTGTAATGAAATAGTTGGATCCGAGCTAGAAGTAAAACTCCTCCCACATTGGCATGACAAGAAGCTTGCCGGAATAGCTCTATGTGCTGTAGTGTCATTTGGTGACTGCCAAGATCAAATCAGCCGCTTGTCCGTGACATGCAACTTTAAAGTAAAAGTTGAAGACAAGTCTTGGGTCCCATTTTCTTGCCCAGTAGGAAGTTGGACAAGACAAGGAGACGGAAACTACATGATTGAAGACCATGTCTTTCTTGGCTACACCAGTTGCCCATATACTATAAAATGTCCTGAAGACGAGAACTCTGATAAATGCAAATCTACTGAAGCCTGCCTGGAGTTTACTGTGACCGGCGGTGTAAATGAGAAGGGAAAAGTCAAGGTGTTAAAGTGCGGTTTAGGTTTGGTGTATGCAAAGGACAAAAGCAAAAACAGTTCTCATGAAGCAAAGTATGATATGCCTGTTGAAGTGAATTCTCAAGAAACTTCAAAAGTGGTTGATGGAGGAGCAAAGAAAAAGAAGAAAAGCAGAGGTGATAGGGACGGCCAAAGAAGAAGCAAAAATCAAGAAGGGGTGACAATATCCCGTGTCAGTCGAACAGTGACGCAAGTGTAACTCCAAGGAGGAATGATAAGTCAGTGGTCAGGCACATGGTTGAGAATCTCCAACCGGGAGATGAACCTGTTCTAAGTTAAGCACATTCTTACACAGAACTCCAAGTCTTGATGAAGAAAATCCAGCATGAGTAAAGATGTCAGTCAAGTAGTCAACGCAAAGGCCTGGCAATTTCAGAGGATAGATAAATTAACGATACTATGTATCACCAGAGAAGGATACAGATGAAATTGTTGAATCAAATCGTTCTATGAACCCTTTGCACAGCAATTCAAATGCAAAAAGGGACACTGAAGATTAGATCATGCTTTGGAGTTCTGTTCACGTGAGCTTGTCAAGTTACAGAGTAGAAAGGTAATCTTTTAATTAAATCCCTATGTTGCTGTTTCTTGTTAAAGTTAATATCTAGATATTGTTTCGCTATCTTTAGGGTGTGACAAGCTCTCTATAAAACTCTTTTAAGGGTTGAATAAGAAAATATTTTTCACGATTCTCTCTGTATTGACAATCTGTAATGGCCATCTTTCATGCACGAGGATAATTCTAACCCCTCTCACTATGTCGAGCTCTGCTCTTGTCAATTGAGTTTTTGCTTGGCTGTAACCTTTCAGCCCTCAAGCAGTCGTACCAGGTATGGATGATCCATTTTTTTGTTGATTCTTTAGCAGAATTTGAATGTCGCCAGGAACGAAGACTTCTTCCAAAGCTGCAACATTCCATCTCCTACTTTGAAAGTCGATGAGTTGATTGACCATTAGATTGGCATCGAAAGAGTAATTCTTAATCTAGGGAGCTCTCAAACCGTCATCTTCTAGCCAACGAGCAATCCAAACCTTTGTATATAACCCATTACCAACCCGCTTTTTGAGACCCTTCTCTAACAGACTTCTTCCAAAAATAAGACTCCTCCAACTCCAAGCATAGGAGGGTCTAGTCCCACACACAGCTTCAAGTAAACACAAATTGATATTATTAGGTTTTTATTTTCCACAGATTTCTTTTTTCGTTTTTTTTTAAAATGTATTGAACAAATGAACACATCTAAAATTTCTTTCTCTTTACTCTAACAATAACTGTTTTTCTTCTTAGCTATCATCCTTTTCCATTGACCTTTGATCCTACGAAAAGAGTCATAATATATCAATTTGATTTTGCAAAAAAGTCATAATATATCATTGTGTTAAATTGCCAATCGTATTTGTGGTTCATTTTGTAATCGTATTCCGAGTTCTTCCTTTTCTTACAGCGTATTGATCTTTGCAGAGTTTATAAATCTTCTATCTTCAGAGTGTAATGATGTTTGTAACAAAGAAGAAAAGCTGACGATTGCCCCTGAGCACGTTCCCAAGGCACTACAGGTTATGTATTACATTTATAGTGTTATCCATGTGACTTGAGGAGGAAGTAGTAGTAGCTGAGCAACAAGGTATGTTTGCAGAAACAACGTATGTGTGATTCATATGTAATTACTAATTAGTAAGCATATTTTGGTTTGTGTTACTTCTGACTTCAGTAATGGTTGGTGGCTTGGTGTTTTTTTTCTTTTTTTGGTCAAAGGTGCCTTGGTGTATAAGATCTACAAATGAAGGGCTAAAACGAAATCGAATCGGGAAATTGAAATCTAAGTAAGGAAAGCAACGATGGGTATGTCGACCAAAGAAAAGTGGAGAATCGAGACAATTGATCCCAATCTAAACACGGCAAAAAAAATTGAAGGGAAATTTTATTTTCATCGGTCAAATCTGAGTTTTTCCAAACCAGCTTAAGCTAAGACTTCTCTCAAGAGGGTTTATTTGCGTCTGATTGTCTCCTGTGTAGAGATGAGAGAAGAATGAGCGGAAAAGGAGATCGAGAGATTCTATGTCAAAATCCAATACTTCTGTTTTTTCATAACTAGAAGTCTAGAACTCTAGAAGTCTAGAACGTACACCAATCTTAATTTTTATTTAAGCTGAATAATCAAAATAAAAACGGATCCAGATTTAGTAAGATATACAGGTTGAGAACAAGATTAACTTTAGTCTCTTCTTCATCATACACACATATATTCCACATTCAGAAGAAAGCAAAATTAGAAAGAAAAAAAAGCCAAATTAATAATGAGTGCTTTGATCAATCAGCTTTCCCTCTCTCGCTATCAAACTTCACTGGCAGGTTCATGAGATGGATGTATAAGGTGGATTCTTGCGTCTTCTCTCCATTGTTTCATCTAGAATACAGAAACTCACCTGTCTCCACCAAACACTATTTCACCTAAAAAGAAAACCGCATAATCAATATATTTAAGATCCAACATATGTTTCAGATTCTCAAGATACAGGTAGCCACAAAATCAACCTAATAATACCACTTGTTTTGTTGTTACGGTGCGCTGTGTGAGGTGAGCTTCCCGCGTCTTTATACGGTTGGAAGGTTTTGCAGAAGTTTGTACATCTTTGCAAAACTAGCTGCTCTGACAGTACTAGAATCAACGACAGGTCCTTGTCCCGATGGAAGGTTTTGCGGAAGTTTGTCCTTCTCTTTAAGATTTGTTGGTATGACAGTACTCGAATCAGAGACCAAAGGGAGAGACAGCTCCCTCGAGTTAAGACCACCAGGTGGGACGACTCCACCTTCACCTTTATAAATTACTTTGCAGATAATATAGGTCCTCTGAACAAATTTCCAATGTACACACATAAGTTCGTTGCCAACAAAAAGAAACTAAAACTCTGACAAGTCTATCACAAGCAAAAAAAAAAAAAAAAAAAAACAGGTCACAACATCTATAACAATTATAACTCTGACACAAACCAAGACTCTTTACACAGCTCTGATTGGTGATGATGTTGATTTAGGCTTTGACTTTAGATTTTGGCTAAACCTAAAACACATTAGTAAACTTTTGACTTTGATGGCTTTACAAAAAGTTTAAGTTGTCTAAAAAGCCTTTAAAGCCAAAACACCAATCACAACATCCAAATCCATTTCAACAAGAATATAACTAAGATTTAACATAGGGGAGATTGCAATAACTAAGCTACCAAAATAAAATTGGGGGAAAAGCAATCAAAAACCCTCTGAAATTTGTTACCTGTTCAGGAGGCAAGCAAGTGATGTCATACTCATGCATAACCCAAGAAGTCGGAACTCTGCCCGAAGCTTTACGTTCGTGGTACACAAGCACCGTCCTAGTCCCGATCTCGCCGCCATTTCCTTTTTTATCCCTGATTTTCCCGATTAAACCAGTAACTTTCCAAAACCCAGAACGTGTAGTCCTCCTCCTTAGCATCGTCTTCCCAGATGTGTACTCTATCGGGGAGAAGAAGTACCATACATGATCGTTTGATATGATATTCGATAAAGCTGCCAAAAAAGAAGAAGAAAAAACCCAAATCAAACACATAGAATCGGAAATGATCGATGATGGTGAGAGATCACGATTGAATTGAAGATGAATTGAAGTTGAGAAACTTACAAGGCAGAAAATTTGGTTCGTAGCTATAGATGTTGATCTCGCTAATGGTATCGTCGACGACCAGTTTGTTACCCAGAATTTTGTTCTTCAGATAATAGTTTATCAATTCCTCATCTGTAGGATTAAATCTATACCCCACTGGATTATTCTCCATTTTTACGCTAAAAATCAGTTCGGAGAACGAAAGTTTCCGATTCGCGACTTAATTTTTCTAGGGTTTCAGTGAAAGGTTTTTTCTCTTTATTTTTTTTTTCCATTACATATAGATCGACAAAGCAAAAAGCCACCAGGAAGACTTAGAAACGACTAACGGTAAAACGGTCAATTATTATCTCATCATTGCTTTGTAATGATAAATTTATAACATATGCTAAAACAAATCCAAAATTCGATAACTTCTGGTTGTGAGATCTTCAAGATTCTCCTTGTTGTATAGCTTACCGATGATAAAAAAAATGCATGCGAAAGAACTTATTGAAAAAACGGATAACCCAACAAGTTCGTATATCCAAAATGTTATAAATCGTCTAAATAATGGACTCCACAAACCAGCCCAATATACCAAGACCAAGTCAGCTTTTTCTAGAAGTTTTTCATTCCTTGTTGATCAAAGATTACATTTTCTAGTTTATGTAATGTTTCCTTATTACTCTATATGTAAACTAGTATAAATATAGACCATTGGTCTCAACAATAACACACATAAACATTCAGTTTCATAACACGTTATCAGCACGAGTTTGCTCTGGAGAAACCCTGAGAACAGCCGCCAGACCAAAACCCTAATCCAGCAGCCGCCGCCGGAGAACCACTGCCGCCGCCGCCGTTTTCCAAACAAAGGTGTTTCTGATTTTGCTTGAGGTTTTTCCGAGGTCTTTAGCTCCCGGTTCCAACCAGTCAACCCAAATTTGGTGATCAAAGTTAGAATCAAAACCCTAAAACTCTATAACAAGAAAATCGAATTTGAACCTAGCACATATGAACCCTAAAATCGATTTTGCTTGTTAAACTTGTTTGATCTTGTTAAAACTCATACTTGAACTTGGATCTAAGCTAAAGATAAAACCCTAAAAATCGGATTGCTTGTTTTACTTGGTTGATTGCATGAAATCCTAAACCCTAATTGTTAAAATCGCATGAACCCTAATTTTATGATTGCTTGAACCTTAAAATCAAACCTGATTGCATGTTTAATAAAAACCGAACCATATTTATCTTGTTTAGGATCGATTTTAAGGCTATAGAAATCACATGCTTGCTTGAATGTCATTATAAAATCGGTTATTAGCATCATGTGTTTAGGGTTGCTAGATTGTCTTTTGTTTCATGCATAAAACCAAAAACCAATACTTGTTGATTAGTTGAATAAAATCGAATGACATAGATATTGATTAAAACCGAATTTGAATCCATATAGAAATCGCATGCTAAGTTGTTTCAACCATGAAAATCGAACATGGACCTTGTATCTTAGGTTGCTAGATTGAATGTTCTTGTTTGTTTGGCCATAGCTTGAAATCGTAAACCATAGAAAAAAAAAAGAGAAGATGAAATTGTTTGTTAAACCCTAATCCTATTCCGAATAGGAAATTATAATCCCTTCATTTTAGAGAAAATGAAAGTTTGAGAATATCATTTTCTTTGTGCATGATTATCCTTTTGTTGGTTTATCCTTTAATTATATTTGTTTTAAGATTAATCTTGCATAAAGAATAAGTTAAAATCGAATTGAATGATTGCATAAATGCTTGATTAAAATCGGTTGCATGATTAATTGATTGGATTGCATGATTGTTTGATCACATGAAGTTTAAAAATTGGATCATAAAATCGGCCATCTTTCTAAGACCATGATTTTATTAAAAGCCTAAGAAAATCGTTGAATATTCTCAGATGTCTAAAGTCACCAACTTGGACTATGCGGCCCTCAATCTCTCTGGAGATAACTATTTAAAATGGGCGCTTGACACAAAGATCATGCTCAACTCAAAAGAAATTGGTGAATGTATCAACGACGGAAACAATGAGTCCGTGAGAAACAAATACAAGGCGATTCAAATCATACGCCATCACCTTAATGAAAGTCTCAAGGATCGATATCTGACAATTGAAGATCCTTTGGATCTATGGAAGGAATTGAAAAAGAGGTCGTATTGCCTAAAGCCAAATTTGACTGGTTAAACTTACGGTTCATGGACTTTAAGTCCGTAGAAGAGTATAACTCATCTATGTTCAAGATAGTTTCAAAGCTGAAACTATGTGGCGAAACCGTAACAGAGAAGGATATGTTGGAAAAGACCTTATCTACCTTCCATTCGGGTAATGTATTGTTACAAGAACAATACCGCGAGAGAGGATTCGCGACTTACTCAGATCTGATCGCATGTCTGTTGCTTGCGGAACATAACAACAAACTTGTTATGGCCAACAACGAGATGAGACCAGCTGGAACAGCTCCACTTCCTGAAGCCAATGTGGCCGCTAAGACAAAGAAAGAAAACGAGGCAAACCATGTCCATAGAGATCAAAGGAATTACGGCTGTGGACGTGGTGGAAAAAGGCATGGGTGTGGTCACTATCACCCCTGTGGTCGAGGGAATGACCGCGAATCTGATTCTAACCACGGTCGAGACCGTGGCCTAGGGATTGGCCACGGGAACCAATCCGGACATCAGTCCGACTCGACCAGGTCTGTTTGCCATCGTTGTGGGATGGATAATCATTGGGCCAAGACATGTAGGACTCCCAAACATCTCGTAGAACTCTATCGAGAGAGTGTTAAAGGGAAGAATCCCGAGGCCAATATGATCCAGCATGAGCATGATGATGAGGGTGATTTTGATCATGAAAAAGATGATCTCATGGAATATGAGACTTCCGATTTATTAAAATAATTTAGACTTTGAGTTTATTTTATTGCTATTATCTTGTTTGATTCTTGCTTGATAATATGAATGTTTTATTGCTTGTTTTATTGCAAGTATAAAATCTCGACCAAAAGACATTGCCTAAAGGGCATGAATTTCTCACCCATACAAAGCCCATTGAGTTATATGAATGGTTTCCAAATAGAAACAATGGGCAAAAGGAAATGAAAGTTCCTTAAGATCGCCTAAGGCATTATAAGATAATGGTCGAGACTATACTCTACTGATCTAGACTATGCCAAAGATCAGTATGATAGAGGCAAAAGCCATGGTAACCACAATTGGTATACCCCACGAAATTTACACTATATGGTATGACTGGACTAGCCATCCAAGTCCAAAACTTGATGCAAAGATTGATCATGAAAACGGCACAAAGAGTTATCCCATAGAGTCTCACGTTGTGTACATGTGCACAAGGGAAACTCATTAGATTTATTGTCACAAGCATCACGAAATTATAGTATATTCATGAGGGGGAGTGAGGACAAACCCGTGGTCCATGACTATACTACAAATTCGATGATCATAATAAGACTCGGCCGAATTTTATAAAGAAAGGTCTTACCTATAAGGTTTAGACCCTAAAGTCTATCAGCTTGGAGACATCACAAGTTTTACATGTATATAAAGATCAATATGCATCAGGCCATATAAGTGAGCATAGATATTCCCATCTCAGATTGAATACGGGTGATGAGCCAGACATATACCATCTTAAGAGATTTTGAATAAAACACCACATACATATGTGTCGTCTAAGATGGAATCTCATAAGGAGATTGGGATATATATATGTTGGATAAGAAATGTTTCTCATACGAATTTTAAAGAAACGTTGAACCAAATATGGGTGATATATTTAGTGGCCAAGGAACACGGATTACATAAGTTTAATGAATCTGAATATCCAACATTATAAGGAGAAAAGTAATAAGCTGATAAGAGAAATGAAATGGTATCAACCATCAGTGTCTTGGCAAGATCCTCGGACTAGAAAAAATTTTAAGGACGTCCAAATATAAAGATCATATAAAGCTAGCAAAATCAGATGCCAGACACATTGACCCGAAAAGAAAAGAATGACTAAGTCATATCAGCTTAAGCACCACGAAATTGATGTCTTAGAGACACAATCAAGTTGCTACAGAGTCTATACAAGATAGACCAATGAGTTCCATAAGATAAGAAACCTCGGAAAAGGGTGCATAATATAAGTCCGAGTTTATTAAGGAAACCAGTCCAGACATAGAGATATAAGGCTGGACAGCTGAACATCTAAGGTACCAAACCATGTAGCTTAGGACGCCAAGCTGCAAGGTAATAAAGGTCCTGGATAATGAAATCTCAGATCGATCAAATCATGTCTGGATCAAAATAAGAACTACATAAGAGTGTTAATACCAAATGTATAAGAAAGCGCGTACAAGATAGTAGCACTTGAACAATAAAGAAACAAGCAAGGATCAGAACCCACGAAAAAGAATGCATTCATAAGATAAAAGGAAACGTGGGATTATGAAAGTGGTAGGCATATTGACCACATAAGAAAACGTCATCAGATTAAACCAGTGGATAAATAAGTCCTGTGAAGAAAAGAAAATCGTGAGACCACATGATCTAAAGTGTTCATGTCTTACAAGCATTTTGAGATAGCTTGGATACTCACAGAGACTAAGGAACAAATTATAAGGAGATGTGGTGGGTGCTGCTACAAACTCGAAAGTTTATGATGTCTGGACACATAAGCAAGAAATCAAATTGATATAGTAAGCAGCCTATGGTCCACTGGATAAAGATTTATATGAAAGTCCCTGAGGGGATAGAGCTGAAAGATAAAAGAAGTTCTCAAGACCAGCATTGTATTAAGCTGAATAAATCGCTCTATGGATTGAAAACAATAGACTAAGCAAGTATTTAGTGAAAGAGAGCTATAAAGACGATCCCATAAGTCCATGCATATTCATAAAGAAATTCGATAAGGGATTTATAATTATCGTGAAAAGGTACTCAAGCGATTTAATATGGACCATGCTCACCTACTGACTAGCCCAATGATGGTGAGAAGCCTTGGCCTGGACAACGATCCATTCGGTCCAGTAAAGAAGGACAAAAAGGTCATTGGTCCCGAAGTGTCATATCTCAGTGCCATAGGAGCATTAATGTACTTAGCTAGTCATACTAGGCCGGACATATGATTTGCCGTGAACCTCCGATTAAGATTCAAGTATTGTCCGACCCAGAGGCACTGGAATGGGATCAAACACATACTTCGTTACCTGAAAGGGACGAAAGACATGAGTCTATTTTATACTAACCTTAACAAAGAAGGTTTAGTTGGTTTTGCTGATTTAGGTTACCTTTCGGATCCGCACAACGGTCGATCCCAGACGGGATATATCTTCACTTACGGAGGAACAGCCATTTCATGGCGGTCCATGAAGCAAACACTAACGGCCACATCGTCCAATCACGCAGAGATATTGGCGATTCATGATGCAAGCCGAGAATGTGTTTGGTTGAGGTCAATGACTCAACCCATTAGATGAGATTGTGGGATGACAGAAGGGAAAGAAGAACGGACAGCATGTACGAGGACAATGCCGCATGCATAGCTCAGTTGAAGGATGGATACATCAAAGGAGATCGGACGAAGCACATCTTGCCAAAGTTCTTTTTCACTCACGATCTTCAGAAGACCGGAGAAATTTCAAGTGCTTCAAGTCCGTTCAAGTGACAACTCAGTCGACCTCTTCACAAAGTCACTTCCAACCTCAACGCTCAAGAAGCTTATGCATCAGATCGGCATGCGCCGATCAAGGGACCTTCAGTGATGTCTAAAACAGGGGGATTAATGCGTGCTGTACTCTTTTTCCTTCACTAAGGTTTTGTCCCACTGGGTTTTCCTTGGTAAAGTTTTAATGAGGCAGCATCCCCAAGCGTATTACAAAGATCCTTGTTAGCATCGGGCTCGGTTATGTCGTCCAAGGGGGAGTGTTATAAATCGTCTAAATAATGGACTCCACAAACCGGCCCAATATACCAAGACCAAGTCAGCTCCTTGTAGAAGTTTCCCATTCCTTGTTGACCAAAGATTACCTTTTCTAGTTTATGTAATATTTCCTTATTACTATATATGTAAACTAGTATAAATATAGACCATTGGTCTCAACAATAACACACAGAAACATTCAGTTTCATAACACAAAACTATTTCTTCTGCATTTTTTCTTTTATTAGAAATCTTATCAACAAAATTTACAACTGTTTTGAGTGGTTTTACACAATCCTAAGTCTACCCTTAGTTTGTCATCCAAAATTCATATTCTAGTAAGGCAAACTAAGACTACTCAATCTCCATTTCTCTCTTACGCTTTGGTCTAAAGTAATCAGCATTCTCTTAAAGAAAAAACTCTAGCTCATGTTGCTTTCTCTGCTTGAACGGCTAATCCTACCATACTCTTCTTCATTCATTTTATATTCATTGGACAAGAGGAATCATTAAGTCCAGCTTCTTGGAACAGCTCCACGATTGTTCCAGTTTTATCTGCTTTAGAAATGATCCTTTATATCTCCTCTTTTTTTTACAGAATTCGAAAATCCAAGCATCTGCAATTCGGAAAGAAAGAGATAGAGAGCCAGAAAGAAAGATATAGAGAGAAATGGTGTTTTTGTATTAAAAAAGTTTGAACAGTGCCCTCAACACTAAATCGTCACATCACCAATTTCATAAATTTTCTTGTATATGCACTGCAAATTCTCATAAAAGTGAATAATCAAAATAAAAATGGTTCCAAATTTAGTAAGATATACAGGTTGAGATCAAAATTAACTTTAGTCTCTTCTTCATAATACACACATATATTCCACATACAGAAATTTAGAAGAAAGCAAAATTAGAAAAAAGAGCCAAATTAATAATGAGTGCTTTGATCAATCAGCTTTCTCTATCTCGCGATCAAACTTCACTGGCAGGTTCATGAGATGGATACACAAGGTGGATTCTTGCGTCTTCTCTCCATTGTTTCCTCTAGAAAAGAGAAACCCTGCTTCTGTCTGCACCAAACACTATTTCACCTTAAATGAAAACCACATAATCATAGTGAGAGAAATCAAGAATTCTCACTTCATATTTTTTTCCACCAAGAACGTTTTAGAAAACTCTTGGACCCTCGAATTTTTAGTATCCTACTTTTGCGTAATTCACAGGGTTATATATTTAAAATCCAACATATGTTTCAGATTCTCAAGATACAGGTAGCCACAAAATCAACACAATAATACCACTTGTTTTGTTGTTACGGTGCGCTGTGTGAGGTGAGGTTCCCGCGTCTTTATACGGTTGGAAGGTTTTGCAGAAGTTTGTACATCTTTGCGAAACAAGCTGCTCTGACAGTACTAGAATCAACGACCGGTCTTTGTACCGATGGAAGGTTTTGCTGAAGTTTGTTCATCTCGTTAAGAGTTGATGGTCTGACAGTACTCGAATCAGGGACCAAAGGCTGACACAGCTTGCTCGAGTTATTACCACCAGGTGGGGCGACTTCACCTTCACCTTTATACTCTACTCTGCAGATAACGTAGGTCCTCTGAACAAATTCCAATGTACACACATAAGTTCGTTGCCAACAAAAAGAAACTAAGCAAAAAAAAAAAAAAAAAAAAAAAAAAAACAGGTCGCAACATCTATAACAATTAAAACTGTGACAGCTACACAGATTGAGTCATAACACCCAAATCCATTTCAACAAGAACATGACTAAAATGTTGGCAGAGGTAAGATTAAGCGTACGGAACATGGCAATAACTAAGCTACCAAATAAATTTGGGGAAAAACAATAAAAAAAAAACTCTGAGAATTGTTACCTGATCAGGAGGCAAGCAAGTGATGTGATACTCATGCATAACCCAGGAAGACCGAACTCCGCTCCGAGGTTTACCTTCATAGTACACAAGCGTCTTCTTAATCCCAATCTGGACGCCATGTCCTTTCTTATCCTTGATTTTCCGTTCGAGACCCATAACTTTCCAAAACCCAGAACGTGTACTCCTGCTCACCTTCGTCTTCGCAGATGTGTACTTCATCGGAGAGAAGAAGTACCATACATGATCGTTTGATATGAACTTCGATAAAGCTGCCAAAAAAATAAAAACCCCAAATCAAACACATAGAATCGGAAATGATGTGAGAGGTCAAGATTGAATTGAAGATGAATTGAAGCGGAGAAACTTACAAGGCAGAAAATTTGGTTCGTAGCTATAGATGTTGATCTCGCTAATAAATTCGTCGACGACCAGTTTGTTACCCAGAATTTTGTTCTTCAGATAATAGTTTATCAATTCCTCATTCGTAGGACTGAATCTAAACCCCACTGGATTAGTCTCCATTTTTACGCGAAAAATCAGTTCGGAGAACGAAAGTTTCCGATTCGCGACTTTAATTTTTCTAGGGTTTCAGTGAAAGGTTTTTTTCTTTAATTTTTTTAGGTCCCCATCTGAAGTAGATATATATTGACAAAGCAAAAGTCACCAAGAAGACGTAGAACCAACTGACGGAAAAACGGCCAACTATTATCTCAAATGATCCTTTCAATCTCCTCTTTTTTTTTTTTTTACTGAATTTGAGAATCCAAGCATCTGCAATTTAATAGAACATTATACCAAGAAACCAAGTTGCATATCAAGAGTAAACAACAACTCACAACTTCTCAAATTATTAGTTCACACTTCAAACACACTGTTTCAATTTCAAACTGAAGAGAAAAGTTGCAAATAAATTAAAATTGAGTTATGAAATCTAATAAAAAAAAACTTTTTTTACAACAGATTTATAGACTTCCCGTAAATCAATTACATTCAACTCATTTTCACTCTTATTTTGATTTACTGATTCATGAAGATCCTTTTCATATTCAAGTTCAAGTTCGTTTGTGCTCAGAATCCTGTTCTTCACTCTCAGATCCCCAATCCTCAGAAACAAATGCAGCCGGAGGAAAATTTGTTTATGTCCGATAAGGTTCAGTCTGATCTAAGTATTTAATCTCTCTTGCAAAGAGGGGTCGCCATCAACGTTTTAGCTTGAAAATCTAAGCTTTCCCCCATGTTTCACTTCAGAGTGAATTATAAGATCGTCGAGCTATTAAACTGCAGAGTAAACAAAAAGTGCTTAGCTGGAGTGATTAAATACTCTGGCGTTGACCGTGAAAAACGAATAAAAAGAGACAGTAAATGTTTGTTCAATCATCAATTCTTACCACGCATTCTCTTGCTGCTTCCGGTGTCCTCTACATTACTCTCTCCAGAGTCATAGCCATACTCGGTTTTAGAGATTTTACCTCTCTTCTCCGCAGATGGAGAGACCTCCAAGAGTTGTATACCACATGCTTTTATCTTTATCATTTCCTTCCTATTGTCAAGGCAACCAAACTCAAACTGCACATCGCGATAGTTCAGCTCAGCTGGGGAATCATCACTGACTTCATCCGGAGAAAAGTCACAGTGGAATACGATAAGATGATCTCTTGTAGAGGGAGTGTTGGTCAAACAGCTAAAATACACCTTATCGGTTCCACCTTTGAAGGGCCATGCTACCCCAAAGTGAAACGAACCAGATCTAGATTCAATCATGATGCAAGCCTTAAAACTTGGGAATTGTTTGGAAAGAGAGCTCCGAGGTAAAGAAATGGATAGGACACTACCCGAAGCTCGATGAGTGAAATGTGCAGGAAGTTCTTCACCGGGTAAGATAGCATAAGCGCAATCTGACTGTAGGATGAGTTCTCTCGCATGATGATTCAAGTTGAAGCAATTAATAAATTGCAGAGCCACCTGTGGATAGCGAAAGGAGCCATGTAAACTCTCAAGTGATTCACAATTATTTGCCGTTAGCATGAAAAGAGATGTAGGGAGCTCTGGCAGTGACACGAGATTTCTGCAACTATTGAAGATAAGATCCGTTGGTTGAATGGACGTCCACGTGTCTGGAAGTCTCTCGAAACTGTTACCAGACATATCTACAGTCATGAGAGAAGTGGAGACCTCCTCAGAATGGATTTGCCAGCTATCTTCAGTCAGTGATTCGCAATTTGAAAAGTCTACCTCCACAAGAAGTTTCAGTTTAGATATGTTTGCGGAGATCTTTTCCAACTTGTTGCAACCATTCATCGATAGGTACGATAGCCCAGATATGTTATCGATCCACCAAGGGACTTCCTCTATCGCAGTTCCATCTAGATAGAGATCTGAAATGCTTGTTGAAATTCCTGGAAAACTTCTCAAACGTGAGCATCCATTGAGATTAAGGCAATAGAGAGATTCCAAGTTGATCCCGGTTGGAAGAACCTCGAGATGTATACAATGTTCCATGTCCAAGTCCTTCAATTTATGGAGATTCCCAATAGAGGAAGGAAGTATCGTTAAACTTAAGCAACCGCCGAGATCCAACTTCTCAAGACTGGTGGCGTATGAAAGATCTGGGATTTCTCTCAGGTCTAAAGAACCCCGTAGATTCATGCACTTGAGACTTCTAAGCGGCTGAACAAATAAGAATGAAAAGACAGACATCAGAAACTTGGCAATGATAATATTAACAACCAAACATCTGGTAATTTAAACTCAACACGTACCTGAGCTTCATCCCACAGCTTATTAAGCTTGCTACCCTCCATTACGAGTTCAACGAGATTTTCTGGAGAGAAGTTAGAAGGCATACATCTCATTGGGAATGCCTCCCAGTGCAATAATCTGAGTTTAGGACAAAGATAATCAAGACCATGAGGTAAGTGCACATTAACTTCTTTCTTGACTCCTCTATTCCCCAAGTTTGTGTAGAATTTCAAGAACCGGAGATTTGTCATGCCATTGAACCCTCTCTCACTTATAGAAAGCTCATGATCGACTTCTGATATGTCTAATGATATCCCTAAAACACTTTCAGTGCCCTGAAAAAAATATACAGCTAACGTTGATTATCTTAACAAAGACTACAGTTCACTAAGTAACCAAAACGAAATGCTAATCTAAGAACTTACAGTGTTATCCTGAAATAAATCAAGAATATCCCTAGAATCCACCAGGAATTGACGTTTTCCAGGATTGTAAATGGATTCATTACGGACGATTTCTCTGCCCAAGTTTTGTTGCAAATGGTGCATTGTAATGTGTCCCTTTTCTGTTATATGTATCAAAGATTTCTCAGCTAGGCTGTTAAGCCTGGACACAACACTTAAGTGGCTGTCTGCAAGTAATCCTGTCACATATTCGACTGTATTATAGTTAAACAAACACGCGATGTGAAGATATATGATTTTATCATCATGATCACTTAACCTGTCATAAGCGACTTTTAATATCATCTCTATCTTTCCACCCAGACTATTTGTGATCCGAGGCAATATATCCACCCATTCCGTTTTGTCTCTCCCTCTCAAGGATGAGCCCATAACGTTGAGACCTAAAGGAAGACTACCGACAGTTTCTGCAACTTCAACAGCGAGTTCCATAAAACTATCGGGTGGATAGTTGTGCCTGAAAGCAGATTGGCAGAATATCTGAAGAGCTTGTTTTTGAGATGGTAAATCAACATTGTAGATACCGTCAACCCCATGAGATTTCAAAAGCCGTAAATCTTGTGTAATAACAATAATTCTGCTCCCTGAACCAAACCATTCAGCTTCTCCTACCAAGGCATCTAGTAGTCGAACTTGATCATCCGCATCATCCAGAATGATAAGAACTCTCTGGTCCTTTAGCATTTCTCTCAGCATACCTTGATGGCCTATCTTTATGTGCTTCTGGCCTAAAACTTCACATAGAAATTGTATTTGCAAATCCAGCTTTGTGACATAGTCATCTGAATAGTATCTGCAATAACCATCCAGTCTCCTAATTACGAAAGACACATCTACAAATATGCTACGCCGGAATCGATGAGCAAGTCGGCTATATAGAGCTCTTGCGATGGTACTTTTACCAATTCCTGAAGGACCCCAAATGCCAACCATCTTCACTTCCTCAGATTCCAAGGACAATAATGTATTCATTTTTGAGATATGATCTTCAATTCCGACAAAGTCACCCAAATCCTCCGAAGCTGTAATATTCAGTTTGCTTGAAACATGATTGGCAATTGTATCAATCATGTCCGCTTCGTTATCCCTAACAATGAGAAAGATCGTTACACGTACTTGAAAAGAGCATTGTAAAGTTCATATATCAGGCAGAAATTTTATTGCTTATTGTCACACACCACCAATGCATATCTCTTTTTGAGATTTATGTTGTCTTGCAATCCTTAGTTTCATTAGCATTCACAACTCATGCAAACTATTGGCAAAATTCAAGATAAACCAACTAATAACGACTCAAGTTAACGTACCAGTTCTTAAAATTGAATCCGAGTAAATTTGCTACGTCGGTCAAAGGTCGGCGCCATCGTTGTATCTCATCCACTGTTTTTTTATTGCAAATTTGTCCGAATTGCCTTCCAAATTCTCCTGTCTGTTTCCTAACGTGTGAAGGATCCACATAGTAGAAAATCGGTATCACTATTTGACTCAACTCTTCCTTGCTCTTTGCAATCTCCACCAACTCATTCAGGAGCCAGCTCGAAGAGGCGTAGTCTCTTGAGAACACGACGATCGAGATATTCGACTCTCTTATTGCTTGTACAACCTCAGGGCTGATCGCCTGGCGTCTGAATATCTCATTATCTATGAACATAGTGATTTCCTTGCTGATGAATGCTTTAAGAAGGTGGCTGAGGAAGCTTTTGCGGACATCTTGACTGCTGAAGCTCAAGAAAACATCATACTTCCAATTGCGTGACAAAGAAGAAGCCACATAGATCTTTTCAAAGTGTCGGGTCCAACCTGTCGAGCTACCAGTGCATAGTCTTTTGAGGATTTCTTTACCCATTGGTTGTAGCGAAGGATGCAGTGCGATTTCCCCATCGGAAGATACACGTATGAGCAACCTATTGGCTAGAACCTTGATCCCAGAGCTAACGTCCAATTCAATGCAAGCAATAAGTGGTTCCACCAAATCAAGATCATCATCATTGAACA
Organism: Isatis tinctoria; assembly: GCA_010577795.1. Classification (NCBI taxonomy): domain Eukaryota; kingdom Viridiplantae; phylum Streptophyta; class Magnoliopsida; order Brassicales; family Brassicaceae; genus Isatis; species Isatis tinctoria. The sequence continues at coordinate 12,385,469 of CM021250.1, read as the reverse complement.
AACACACTATGTAAGAAAATAAAGCTTTATTTGTCTCCTGTAAACCATCATAGCAAGCTCTTAATTTACGTTCAATCCCAGAAAACTCTGAGGGAAAAACTGGTGAAATATTAGGACCTGTACTACCAGTTGGATCGTAGCTTACTCTCGATGCTTCTTCCACTTCATCACCAGAAAACGCCTTTGGAAGCGAGGTAATAACTTCAGAAATATTCTCAAAACTTGTAGTGCCAGTTGGATCGTAGCTGGCTCTCGATGCTTCTTCAAATTCATTACCAGAAAACGCCTTTGGAAACGAGGGAAAAACTTCAGAAGTATTCTCAAGACTTGTAGTGCCAGTTAGATCAGAGCTGGCTCTCCATGATTCTTCCATTTCATCACCAGAAAACTCCACTGGATCCAAGGACAATACTGGTGAAAAACTTTCAGGACTTGTGTTGCCAGTTGCAGCAGTTATTACATAGACTCCACATCTTCTCACTGTACAGCTATCATCTATACGCTTTGTCTGCTTGTTGACAGGATAGAACTCAAATACAACTAAATCGGCCAAGATATAGGGGTCATTTCCTTCATCTGTCCTTGGACGCATTTTGACATCGCAGAAGACAAACATATGATCTTTTTGAAGTTTTGGAACTGCTTCCCCTGGCGCCCAACAGTGCAAATTTCTTTCTATCCTGTGAGAGCGGCCTTCCTTGTTTTTCCATCTGCAAATACAACTAATGCCAAAACCAGTAGCAGCATAGTAATCCTTCGAAAATGCAACCTCCACTAGCATAGCAAACCCTACAAGCGTGCTCCTCCAAGAAGGAGTTAGCCATGTCATTACAGAAGATCCTGGTTGCAGATCAAGTGTGAAATCTTGATTTGCATGTGAGGGCGCACAGAAGCTGAAAGGTAGATCTTTGTCGAGTTCCTGTTCCAGTTACGAAATTAAGTCAGACATAATGTGAGAAGGATATGGCTGGATGTGCATAATAAGCACTATAGAGAGAGTGAGAGAAAGAAAATACAGAGAAGGAGAGAAGAAAATAGAGTATTACCTGTGGATGCTCTCTTAGCATGCGTTTTAAATTAGTCAGCGCGTTCACTAAAAAATGGTTGACCACTTGTGGAGATAGATTAACACAATTACTGAACGTGTAATGCATAGGAAGCTGCTTGGAGTCCAAACGAATTGATTTCAGAGAGACACAACCATGTGCATTCAAGAGTTCTAGACTTGGAGGAAGTTGTGGCACTTCTCTTACCGCAGTGCCAGTAAGATATAACTCTTTCAAGTTCCGAGGGAAACCCTGAATCGTCTTGAGCTCTGAGCAACCAGAGAGATCAAGAACTTTGAGAAATTTTAAATTAAACATGTTTGGCAGACTCTGCAAACGAGAACAATCTTTTAGCTCCAAGCAACTAAGGTTGCCAACATCTGTGCTAGATGAGCTAGATTTCTCCAGCCTTGTTAAACGCTCAATTTTTAAAGCATCTGAAAGACCCGAAAGTTCTTCTAGAAGGTTGACAAGCTCTCCGTCATTCGGTTTAACAGTGGAAAGTGGTAATTGTCTTATGCTCGTACCCTGGAGATGCAATGTCTCAATATTTGGTGGAACCTCAGGGAAGTTTTTGATCTCTGTGCAGCCTGAGAGATTTACAACTCGGAGATGCAGCAAATGACCTGTGGATGGGAAAGTCTGCAGTTTTGTACAACCTTGGAGATCAATTCTCTCAAGACTTGGAGCTTTTAGAATATCATCAATCTCAACCAGCAGCCTGGAATGACAAAGCTTGATCGTTTTTAGCTTCTCCAAGTTCTGAGAAAAAATGCCAACGAAATTAAAAAGAAAATTCGGACAAGTTTTGATAAGGGTGAAAAAGGCATATCAGGGTTTGCTTACCTTGGTTCCACCCCAAAGTTTCCTAAGTTGGCTGTACGGCATGTTGATCTCAACAAGGTGCCTAGGATCAAAATTTTGAGGAACAGATTGCAGAGGATAGTTCTCCCAATGGAGGAGTCTTAGCTCATTAGGAAGAGAATGGAGAAAGCCGTTGGGGATACTGATTATAGAAAGGGATTCAGGATTCGACGAGTAAATCTTCAGCAATCTCAGGTTAAACATATTCTGAAAGGCAGCAGGTTTGACAGCAAAAATAAAGTTTGATGTGTCCAGAAATATGCCTTCGATCTCTTCAGTGCCCTACAAGAATATTGGAAGCCAATATATTAAGACGTTGGCTCGTAAAGTAGGTTAAATGTTAAAATTATCAAATATAACAGACCTGAGCACATTTGACAGTTGTTTTGGATTCTCCATTTTCTGTGTCTTCATTATCTTCTAATAAATCTTTGATGCTCTGAGGTTCCCACAGTCTGCTGCGTTTCTCGATCTGCATAGTTGCTCCATTTATTATTATATCTCGACCAACATCCTGAGTCAAATTATGCATCTGGACTCGGTTTTCTGAAACAGTCACCAAACACTTCTCTATAAGAACATCGATTCCAACATGTGGAAAGAAACCAGAACCCTCAAGCAGCTGCATCACATAGTCGACATTTTCTCCCCTGAAGAAACAAGCTATGTCCAGAAAAATGTTCTTTTCGCTGTCATTGAGTGTGTCATAGCTTCTCTTGATTGCATCAACAAGCTTATCTGGAGGACGTTCCTTGAATTGGAGGAACGCACTCTCCATCTCTGTTGGTGTTTCCTTACCCTTCAGTGCTCCGCCATAAATGCTGAGAGCTAACGGGTTTCCATTAGCATATTTAATAACTTCCATTACCACCTCGTGGAGATTCTGCTCACCCATATCGTTTAGAGATGCACACATCATGAAGAGTTGTAAAGCCTCTTTCTCATTTAAACCCTGAACCTCATATATTTGATTGATTCCGCAAAGGCGAAACACCTGTTTATCTCTGGAGGTTATGACGATCAGGCTTTCGGGACCGAACCACTCAAACTCTTCAAGAAAGGACTCTGCAACGAGAGGATTGCGCACGTCATCCAGAACAACAAGAACTCGCTTATTCTTTAATTTGTCTCTACGCAGTCTCAGTTTCGTGATAGTACCGCTAAATCCAGGCTGGTCTTTCATTAACTGTTGCACCAAAATATGATAAACTCTGTTCTCATGATAAGCTTTATCGTAGTCTTCGACAAAACAACAAGCATCAAAACCACCAGACACTTGATCAAAGAACGCCTTAGCAAGTTCTGTCTTGCCTATCCCAGGCATACCCCAAATTCCAACAGAGCGGATGCCCAACGGTTGCTTGTTAACCATGTTTTCTATCTCCAGCAGCTTCGAGTAGATTCCAATTCGTCCCATATATAAGAGCTTCTCATTCACATCTCTTACAATCTCTTCCACAAGCTTGGAATCACTGGACTCATTCCTGCTCCATAATTTCTCAAACAGTTAAGAAAATGTACCAAAACGTTTTTGACAACTTAATATCTCTAAGTGAAAGGTCAATACCTGTAGACTGGTGATAACCCCTCAAATCCAGCGCCCTTAGCCATTCGCCGCGTAAGTTACTGTCGCCGTACAAGACTGGAACCACCACCTGTTCGTTGTTCCTCTGCCACTTGAGAACCTTCTCGAGCTTTTCAAGGCATACTGTACGGTTTCCGGGCAAAACCACCACAGAAACCCTAGCTCTCTCCACACTTGCCTGCGCCTCTTCGGAGAGCAGATCTTCGGAATCGACGATTACAGTTATGCCATTACGCCGGAGAGCGTCGGAGAGGTGGCTGACGAAAGAGTAACGTACCTCGTCTACACAGCTGATGTAGACGAATTGCCCGGTCATGATTTCGTAGCTTGGAAACCCTTATGATGATTATCTTCTCCGATAGCTTTCACGGTGGTCATATTTCTGGGTTTCGGCGGAGTCTCCATTGTCAATCATTCAAAGGTCCGCGCTTGCTTCCAAAAGTTGTCCTTTTTTAATATTTTTCTTTCTTTTTATTAATTTATATTGACAAAATCTGCTTTTTTGCTATTGTCGACAAACGTTGAAAGCATCTTTGTCGGCCATATTATCGATTAGATAAAACAATTCTGGTTTTCTTCCACCCACACTCATTATTGCCGATGAAGCAGTCGGTCAAAGAACACAAATCAAAATCAAAACTTTTGTTTTCTTTCATGGCGGCTTCCTCCTCTTCCACAGTACCTCCGCAACATCAAGTCTTCATCAATTTCCGGGGGAAGGATTTACGCCGTGGATTCGTCAGCCATCTCGTGGATGCCTTGATAAGGAGCAACATCAATGTCTTTATGGACGAGTTTGAAGTCAGAGGCAAACCTTTAAATGCCCTTTTTGAAAGAATAAAAGGGTCTGGAATCGCTCTGGCTATCTTCTCTGAGAACTACACCGACTCAAAGTGGTGCTTGCAAGAGGTAGCCAAGATGCATGATTGCATGGAGGAAGGCAGTCTGGTGGTGATTCCCATCTTCTACAGGGTGGAGCCTTGTACCGTGAGAAATCTGATAGGAGATTTTGGTGATAAGTTATGGATTCTGGCCAAGGGTGATGAGAAGAAGAAGAAGTGGCAGGAAGCCTTGAAGTCGATTCCTAATCTATTCGGCATCACTGTCGACGATACAAGGTACTACTGACTTTGTTGGTTAAGATTTTGTTAAAAGCTCTGAGGATTGTGATTGTGATTCTTGGACCTCACTCATGTTTCAGCGACGAGTGCCAAAAAATCAATGATATTGTGAAGGCGGTTAACACAGTCCTGTACAATATTTCACTTATGGGGAGCCAAACTGTCTCTGCGGATCCTTCAGAGACTAGCGATGCTGGAACTGTCTCAGGAGGAGGAGAAAAGCATAAGACTTTTGGAATCAAACAACGCCTGGAGAAATTGGAAGAGAAGTTGGATTGTGTTAAATACAAAGGAACTCGCATCATTGGAGTTGTTGGGATGCCTGGAATTGGTAAAACCACACTCATGAATGAGCTCTTTCAGAGGTGGGAGCGTAAGTTTGCTAAGCACGCGCTAGTCGATAAGATCCGTCTAAAGTCGAAGGACTTTGGGTGTGATTACTTGCCCACATTGCTATTAGAAGAGCTACTGGCATTGCAAGATCCTCAAACAGATAATGTTGAGGACCCCTACGAAATGTACAAGGCACAGCTGCTCAAACGCAAAGTTTTTATCATTCTTGACGATGTTAGTAAAAGGGAACAGATAGATGCTCTTCTCGGCAAACGTGACTGGATTAAAGAGGGAAGCAGGATCATCATTTCAACAAGTGACATGTCACTCACAAAAGAGCTAGACGAAACTTACATGGTCCAACATCTGGATCACAGAGACAGCTTACAACTCTTTCAGCATCACGCCTTTAATGATGATCAAGCCAATCCTCCCAAGGGAGATTTCACGAAGATTTCTGAAGAGGTTGTACACTACGCCAGAGGCCATCCACTAGCTCTCAAAATGTTGGGTGTAGAGCTTAACAACAAAAGTATGGATCATTGGAGATCAAAACTTCAGAAACTCGCACAGAGTCCGATCCCTAGTATTGGAAGTGTCTTCCAAGTGAGTTATGATGAACTGAGTTCAGAGCAGAAAGATGCATTTCTCGACATAGCCTGTTTCAGATCGGAGGATGTGGATTATGTTGAAAGTTTACTGGCTTCATCTGACCCCGGATCTGCTGAAGCAATGAGTGTAGTAAAAGCTCTTACGAATAAGTTCTTGATTAATACTTGTGGCAGTCGAGTGGAGATGCATGATCTACTGTATACTTTTTCAAGGGAACTTGATTCTAAAGCATACACTCAAGATGGTAGCAGACAACGGAGGCTGTGGCTCCATCGAGATATAATCAAGGGAGGCGTAATTAATGTACTGCAAAATAAAATGGTGAGGCTACAAGTTCCTCAAAAACTTTTATTGGAAACATTTGTTTTTATCATTGCTAATGTCGTGTTTGTTATTTTTGTTATGGTTATTAGAAACCTGCCAATGTCAGAGGTATTTTCCTAGACTTGTCTGAAGTGGAAGACGAAACGAACTTAGACTACTACCACTTCGCAAGGATGGCTAATCTCCGGTATCTCAAGTTCTACAATTCTCATTGTCCTCATGAATGTAAAACCGACAATAAGATATTCATCTCTGATGAACTTAAGCTACCACTAAAAGAGGTTCGATGCCTCCACTGGCTAAAATTCCCATTGGAGAAACTTCCAAATGATTTCAACCCGACTAACCTTGTTGATCTTAAGTTGCCTCATAGCGCGATTGAACGACTTTGGGAGGGTTATAAGGTGTGTCCTGAATAATCTGTTGTTAGCTTTTGTGAATGGTTAAATTGACCTCGATAGCTTCGTTTCCTTCTTAACGGGTGGCTAACGTTTTTTTTCTTTTCTTTTTGTTTGGTCACAGGATACATCATTCTTAAAGTGGGTCGATCTCAATCACTCAAGTAAGTTGTGCAGCTTGTCAGAGTTATCAAAGGCTCACAATCTTCAAAGATTGAACCTTGAAGGCTGCACAGCACTGAAAATGTGGCCAAGTGATATGAAAAACATGAAAAGACTCACGTTCCTGAATCTGAAAGGGTGCACAAGTCTTGAATATCTTCCGGAGATGAGTTTAATTTCTCTGACAACTCTTACTCTCAGCGGCTGCTCAAATTTTAAGGAATTTCCGTTGGTTTCAGAAAATATGAAGACTCTGTACTTAGATGGCACAGCAATAAGTCAGCTTCCTACGAACATGGAGAAGCTCCAGAGGCTTGTCGTATTGAATATGAAAAACTGCAAAATGCTGGAGAAAATCCCAGACCGGGTTGGTGAGCTGAAAGCTCTTCAAGAACTGATACTCTCTGATTGTTCAAATCTCAAGTATTTTCCAGAAATCAACATGAGCTCTTTAAACATTTTGCTTTTGGATGGGACAGCCATAGAAGTGATGCCACAATTACCCTCACTGCAGTATTTGTGCTTAAGCAGAAATGATAAGATCAGCTGCCTTCCTGCTGGCATGAATCAACTTTTGCAACTAAAATGGCTGGATTTGAAGTATTGTACGAGTCTTGCATCTGTTCCAGAGTTTCCACCAAACCTTCAATGCTTAGATGCACACGGTTGTAGTTCGCTGAAGAAAGTTTCGAATCCCCTGGCCCGTATCATGCCAACCGAGCAGAACCATTCCACATTCATTTTCACAAACTGTGAGAATCTGGAACAAGCTGCCAAGGAGGAAATCACAACGTATGCTCTAAGGAAATGCCAGCTGCTGTCATATGCTCGTAAACGCTACAATGGGGTATCTCTCTAAACCTGTCTCTATCTCTTTGTCGCTCTTTGTATCCCTCACTCAAATTTCTTGTATTTATATGAAACTTTGCAGTTTTATGATTTTCCTTATTTCAACTCTAGGGTCTTGTTTCGGAGGCTTTGTTCAGCACTTGCTTTCCTGGATGCGAAGTGCCTTCGTGGTTTTGTAATGAAACAGTTGGATCCAGGCTAGAAGTAAAACTCCTCCCACATTGGCATGACAAGAGGCTTGCCGGAATAGCTCTATGTGCTGTAGTGTCATTTCGTGACTGCCAAGATCAAATCAGCCGCTTGTCCGTGACATGCACCTTTAAAGTAAAAGTTGAAGACAAGTCTTGGGTCCCATTTACTTGCCCAGTAGGAAGTTGGACCAGACAGGGAGACGGAAAATACAAGATTGAATCAGACCATGTCTTTATTGGCTACACCAGTTGCCCATATACAATAAAGTGTCCAGAAGACGAGAACTCTGATAAATGCAATTCTACTGAAGCCTGCCTCGAGTTTACTGTGACTGGCGGTATAAGTGAGAAAGAGAAAGGAAAAGTCAAGGTGTTGAAGTGCGGTTTAGGTTTGGTGTATGCAAAGGATAAAAGCAAAAACAGTTCTCATGAAGCAATTTATGATATGCCTGTTGAAGTGAATTCTCAAGAAACTTCAAATGTGGTTGATGGAGGAGCAAAGAGAAAGAAGGAAACGAGAGGTGATGATGAACGGCCAGAGAAGAGGCAAAGATCAAGAGGGGATGATAATGTTCCGTCTCAATCAAACTGTTAGGCAACTATGCAAGTGTGACTCCACCGAAGGAAAGATAAATTCAGTAGTCAGGCACATGCATGGTGGAGAATCTCCAAGGGGAGATGAATCTGTTCCAAGTCAAGAACATTCGTATACAAAACTCCAACTCTTGATGAAGAAATCAACATGAGAGAAGACGTGATTCAATTCAAAGGCCTGGCAGTTTCAGAGGAGAAACAAATTAACGGTACTGTGTATCACCAGAGAAGGATACAGATGATGTTGGTGATGAAAATCGTTCGGTGAACACGTTAGTGACCTATCAGCCATCATTTAATCCTGCTCTGGAGTTGGTGTTCACGAGACGCTATCAAGTTACAGCGTAGAAAGGTAATCTTAGGTTGCTGTTTCTTGTTTAAGTAATTTCTGTTTATCTAAGCTCTCTGTAAGACTCTTTTTACGATTAAATGAAGAAACTCTTTTCCATAATCTCTCGTGCACGAGGATAATTCTATCCCCTCTCACTATGTCGAACCCTGCTGTTGTCAATCTTGGTTTAGCTTGACTGTAACCTTTTTAGCTGTCAAGTAGTGGTACCAGGTAAGGATGAACCCTCTTTTCTGAAATTATTTTGGAGTGAATCTGGATTTTCCTTTTGTGTTAAGAGAATGATTCAGCGTTTTAACTAAAGGTTCAATTGGGTTTATGTTGTTACTAGCGGAACCTTTTCTGTTTACCGGCTTTGGGTTTAGAGTGAAATCTCCTTTGAAAGACCTTCTTGGAAAAGCTAATGATTATTGTAGCCAAAAGACATTCTTGAAACGTAATGGAGCAACAAAATTTTGCAAGAAAGATGCCTGTTTTGTGGGTTCTTACCATAAATATGGTGTGGCTTCGTCAGGCAGAGGCCCTACAGAAACAACAGATCAACTTCGCCATGGACAAACTAGAGCCAATTGGTGTAGAGACCTCACCAATGTCGTTGTGAGAACAAGTGTCATGATGGTACATATTCTCCAGGAGGTACACTGGAATCGATTTGGTGCTTAGTCAAGCTTGTGAAGATCAAGCAATGTACCAGGGATTGCTCAGGGTGCATCCGAAAGTGAAGAGATCGAGCTAAACTGAAGGTTCACGTCTTTTGCGATGTGAAACTAGTCATCATGAAACAACTCAGAGGAGCATTTGACGACTAAATCCAACGTATCAAGAGTGTGAGTACAGTGTGATAAACCCAAATTTGAGAGATTGAAAGAAGACGTGGCATTGAAATGGTTCCTACAAGATTAACTTGACCTTTGAGGAAAAAAAGATAAAGTCGTTTTAACTCTTTAAGATCTAAATGGCAAAAATCTTTTGTTTTGAATCTCTGTTAAGCTAGGATGACGAGTCTAAAAAGCTATGATCTATATGCACATGGTTTCATCTCACAAATAGCAGTAGGGAGTCGCCTAGCTAGATAAATCCCTTCCTCATGCATTTTCATTCACTGTGAAAGAGTTAAAAAACTTAAGTATAATGCACAGAACGAAATCATATGATATATATGCTGGGATTAAGAGCTGAAGCTATCAGACACTTTGAATCGACACAATTCACAATTAAAGAATTTTCACACTTTTGGCTCTATTACATCAAAATTTAGAGGGAAATGAACTATGTGGAATTTCTTTTTTGGGTTCTCTCACTCTATGTATATAATAAGACGTTGCTCTCTTTAAACTGTCCACACATACACACACATTACACATATAAATTGTGTCAGCTTGTGTACAATGCCATTGATTTTTTTTTTGGTATTCTCCCACTCTATGTATATAAAGCGACGCTGCTCTCTTTAAACTATACACATGCACACACACATTACACATAAACTGTGTCAGCTTGTGTACAATTCCATTGGTTTTTTCTTGGTGTTCTCCTAGTCTGTATATAAAGAAATGTTGCTCTTTTTGGGATATAAGAAGGTGAAGACTAAAGAGAGATAATAGGTAGAGAGAGAGAATGTTTTCAACAAAAACAAGAGTCATGGACCTCTGGTCAAAAATGTTTTCCCGGCAACTTAGTCCCGATCTCCCACAGGTAAGTTACATTTTTAGATTGTGTTTCACATTTTTTTCCACAAACTGTTTGGAATCTAAAAGTAGTGTTTAGAATCTAAGATATGAACGATTTTGTGTTTCAGTTTCGATTGTGTTTCATCTTTCTTTCCACTTACTGTTTATAATATAAAAGTAGTGTTTTGAATCGGAGATATGAACGATTTTATGTTTCCCTTTCAGTTGTGTTGCACTTTTTTTTCACAAATTGTTTGGAATATATGAAGGGTTATATGTTTAGGTCTTTGTAAAAATTTATTTAGAGAATCATTAATTATCCTAGATTAGGAGAATGTCTCATTGGATTTATTTGTTCTGTTCATTTGTTTTCTTTCTTTTTTTTTTTGTCAAGAGAAACTTATGTTATGCTACAATGTTGTTATCTACTACTTTTAAGATATGACGATTTTGTGTTTCAGTTTCGATTGTGTTTCATTTTTCTTTCCACTTACTGTTTAGAATATAAAAGTAGTGTTTTGAATCTGAGATATGAACGATTCTATGTTTCCCTTTTAGTTGTGTTGCACTTTTTTTCCACGAACTGTTTGGAATATATGAAGGGTTAAATGTTTATAGGTCTTTTTGAAAATTTGTTTAGAGAATCATTAATTGTGCTAGATTAGGAGAATGTCTCATAGGATTTATTTGTTCTGTTCATTTGTTTTGTTTCTTTTTTTGTCAAGAGGAACTTATGTTATGCTACAATGTTGTTATCTACTACTTTTAAGATATGAACGATTTTGAGTTTCAGTTTCGATTGTGTTTCATTTTTCTTTCCACTTACTGTTTAAAATATAAAAGTAGTGTTTTGAATCTGAGATATGAACGATTCTATGTTTCCCTTTCAGTTGTGTTGCACATTTTTTCCACGAACTGTTTCGAATATATGAAGGGTTATATGTTTAGGTCTTTTTGAAAATTTATTTAGAGAATCAGTAATTGTGCTAGATTAGGAGAATGTCTCATAGGATTTATGTTTTCTTTTTTTTGTCAAGAGAAACTTATGTTATGCTACAATGTTGTTATCTACTACTTTTTAAAATAAATTTTATGGTTTATAGTAGGATGAATTTGTTTGAAAATATATTAATGTGCTGCAAATGTCTCGTTTGGTGGATCAGAAGAAATGACCGCAAATCACGGAAGACCCAAAAAGTGCGACATCTTGTGCGTTTGTCAGATCTACTAACACCGACGGAACGGCAACAAATCAGAGGCTCTCCGGCAACTGCAGAGGCAAAGAGGAAGACTCTATGACACTTCTCTCTCCTCCAAACGGTGGGTTTTTTCTGATCTGAGGGATTCGAAGAAAAATAAAGTCTGGTTTCTCGCCTCGGTCAAGGCATCTCTGCCGGAGCCTCAATGACGTCGCCGGAGGCAAAAGGTAGTGCGGGAACGACGGAGGAAGGAACTGCGTCTCCTAAAGCCACACAGACAGCTCCATCTTGGGCGGCTATGGTTCAGAATCAAAAGTGTTTACGGCATTATGTGATGGAGATCTCGTTAAAAGATGGTGTGGGATCTGTGGAGATTCGAGAGGAGGTTTTCAACGACCCGTCTCCGCTGTGGGAGGATTTCCTCATAGGTCGGTTTCTAGCAAAAGCACCGCACATAGCAAAAATACACGCAATTGTCAACAAAATCTGGGCGTCAGGGGACAAATCTATGATGATTGATGTCTTCCAAATCAACAATACTACAATGAAGTTTCGGGTCACGAATCCTACAATCCGCAACAGAATAACAATGCGAGGTATGTGGAACTTGGCTGACATACCTGTTATTATGTCGAAGTGGTCGCCTCTGGAGGAAGAAAATCAGCCTGAAGTTAAATCGGTACCAATGTGGGTTCATATGAGAAATGTTCCCATGAACATGTTCTCATGGAAGGGTCTAAGTTTCATCGCAAGCCCAGTGGGAACACCGGCGAGACTGCATCCGGAAACAGCACAATGCATTGATTTTAAGGTGGCGAAGATGTTCGTAAAGGCCGACCTAACCAAGGAGCTTCCTAAGTCAATGAATTTCACCTTCAAGGGAAAACAAACTTTGGTTAGTTATGATTATCCCTGGCTACCTAACAAATGCACTCACTGTTTAAAGTGGGGACATTTAGCAATAGTCTGCTTGGCAAGACCTATACAAGTGGAGATACCTGCTCGTGAAGTAAACAATACTGTAAACACGACTCCTAAGACGAAGGAACAAACGCCGTTAGTTCCAGAGGCTGAGGAAATAATTCAACCAAATCAAACAACTGAAGCAATAGATGAGAGGGTACTGAGTACAATGCCTTTGTCTGTTGAAAACGTCAACGAAAAGGAGACAATGAACACATATGCGCACTCAAACGAAGATGGTGAATGGTCGACAGTGTCTCCAACGAAAGCTGGACGATCCCCTGACAAGGTTTCAAAGAGTTTGGAATTTGGACAAGTGTCCATTCTTTCGAAATCGAAATTTGCAGTTTTAAGTGTATCTGAAGAGGAAGAAGGAGAATCGTTGACACTGCTTCTGTTGCAGAAGAAAAAGACGACTCGAATGAAACAAAAGAGGATGGCACACCGGGTGTTTCAACAGAGACTCATCCTAAAAGGAACTTGATTATTAGACAATCTCTCCCCAGAGAATCAAAGGGAAACCACAAAGTTCTAAACGCAGATGTTCAGAAGCGGAAGGATACAGGTCCAGCTGCTCTGTATAAAAAAGCCTACAAACGCAAATTCTGATGTCAGGGTTCTTCTGGAACATGAGAGGATTCAATAAACCCGTTAAGCACAAAGTCATTGCGGATTGGATTTATAATAACAGGCTGCAGTTTGGTTGTTTGTTTGAAACAAGGGTTAGAGAAAGCAGAGCTCTGAGAATTGTCTCCTCTACGTTTCCAAACTGGTCTTTCATGTCTAATTATGAACATCATCGTCTGGGTAGAATCTGGGTCACCTGGAGCCCAAAAACACGAGTCACACCTTGTTTCAAGAGTAATCAAATGATTACTTGTTCAATCCTACTTGAAGGTATGGAGGAAGAATTCATATGCTCGTTCATATATGCGTCAAACTTAATGGAAGAGAGAAGAGAATTGTGGGAGGATCTCAAAAGCCATCACTCTTCCCCGGTGTATGGTGGTAAGCCTTGGATAATTTTTGGTGATTTCAATGAAATTCTTGATCTTGAGGAGCACTCGGAGGCTACGGTAAACACTTCTCTATATGGAATGAAAGATTTCCAAGATATGGTACAGCATTGTTCGCTAATGGATATGCATTATCATGGTCCCCGCTTTACTTGGAGTAATAAACAGGAAGAAGGGCTAATATGCAAAAAGCTTGATCCTGATGCATATAGTGTATTCGACTCGGGAGGCTGCTCAGACCACCTAAGATGCCGCATAAAGATTTGTGCAGAGCCTCACAAACCTCGTCGTCCCTTTAAATTCATAAATGCAGTGGCAGAACACAAAGAGTTTATAGCCACAGTTCAATCATACTGGGAAAGTACGGAGGAGATCTACATATCAACCTCAGCTTTATTCAGACTATCCCAGAAGCTTAAAGGTTTAAAATGGAATCTCAGGAATCTTAGTAAGGAGAAAGTTGGAGATATCACGAAGAAATCAAAAGAGGCTTACGAGATGCTCTGCGAGATGCAGAGCAATACCATGCATAATCCTGACGCAAATGCGATTCATGATGAGAAGATTGCCTATGATCGCTGGGCATTGCTATCACAAATTGAAGAAAAGGTAATCAGTCAAAAGGCAAAGCTCCATTGGCTAAATGTTGGTGACGGTAACAACAAGCAGTTCCATAATGCAGCAACAGTTAGAGCAGTTCGTAATTCTTTACGAGAAATACAGAGGGCAGATGGTACAATTGCAGAATCTCAGGAGGAAATAAAGCAGGAAGCAGTGAATCACTTTCAGGGTTTTCTGTCACACCAGCCAGAAGGGTATACAGGCATATCTGAGGAAGACTTAAAAACAATTCTGGGTTTTGAGTGCAGTACACAAGAACAAGCAATGCTCATTCATGACGTTTCTGAGGAGGAAATTCAGAAAGTTCTATTCTCAATGGCCAAGAACAAATCGCCAGGTCCTGATGGCTACACCTCTGAATTTTTCAAAGCAGCCTGGCCGATCATTAAGACAGACTTTGTAAGATCAATCAAATCTTTCTTTGAAAAAGGATTCCTACCAAAAGGGGTCAACTCGACAATTCTCGCACTAATTCCCAAGAAGGAAGAAGCTACACAAATGAAGGACTATAGGCCAATATCCTGCTGCAATGTGTTGTATAAAGTGATCTCAAAGCTGCTGGCGAACAGGCTTAAGCGAATTCTACCGAGCTTCATCTCTCCAACACAATCAGCCTTCGTCAAAGACAGACTTCTGATGGAGAATGTTTTGCTTGCCTCTGAGTTGGTGAAAAGTTATCATAAATCTACGGTCTCTCCTAGATGTGCAATAAAGATTGATATTGCAAAGGCTTTTGACTCCGTACAATGGCCATTCCTCCTCTCCACTCTTTCCGCCATTGGTCTCCCAGCTAAGTTCATCTTATGGGTTCAGAGATGTATTACTATGGCGTCTTTCTCGGTGCAGGTCAATGGGGAACTTGCAGGTTATTCAACAGCAAAAGAGGCATTAGACGAGGCTGTTCTTTGTCGCCCTATCTCTTTGTTATCTGCATTCAAGTCCTGTCTAAAATGCTAGATGGCACAGCTTCTAACAGAGTTTTCGGATACCACCCGTACTGTAATGCTCTCAGCCTTACTCATTTATGTTTCGCAGATGATATGCTGGTATTTTCTGACGGAAGCAAACAGTCTATTGAAGGGATTCTCAGAGTTTTTAGTGAGTTTGCAAAATTCTCTGGACTCAACATCAGCCTGGAAAAGTCTACCCTACATATGGCTGGAGTCTCTCAGTCTAACACAGAGTCAATCCTCACGGAGTTCCCTTTTGAATCAAGTTCCCTGCCAGTTCGGTATCTTGGTCTCCCTCTGATGACAAAGAGAATGAAATTATCAGACTATAACCCCCTCATTGAAAAAATCAAAAGACGTATAAGTTCATGGACTGTAAGACATCTTTCTTTCGCAGGCCGTCTTCAGCTTATAGCCTCGGTGATACAGTCTCTAATAAATTTTTGGTTATCTGCATTCCGGGTTCCAAAGTCGTGCATCAAGGAAATTGATAGTTTATGTGCCGCCTTTCTGTGGTCGGGGCCATTTTTAAACACGCATAAAGCGAAGGTAGCTTGGAAAGATGTCTGCACACCGAAATCTGAGGGAGGCTTGGGCCTAAGATCGCTAACGGAGGTCAATAACGTTTGTTGTCTCAAGCTCATATGGCGCATTATGAGTTCGAAAAAGTCGCTGTGGGTTAAATGGATTCAAAAACACCTAATCCGGAAGAGCTCTATCTGGACTGTTTCTGAATCAAGCTCTCTAGGCTCATGGATATGGAAGAAGTTACTGAAATACAGAGACCTGGCTTTCTCATTCACAAAAGTTAACGTTGGGGATGGGGCAACAACATCTTTCTGGTTTGACACTTGGTCTCCACTGGGGAGGCTAGTTGACATTACTGGCATTCGCGGATCAACGGACCTGAGAATTCAACTCAACGCAACGGTCCAGGAGGCATGTCAACGTAGGGAAAAACGTCATCGCTCAGAGGCTTCGAATCTCATTGAGACAGAGATATCTCGTGTGAAGCAGTTGGGACTTACAAACGTAGATGATGAAAGACTCTGGAAACGAGGAGAAGAAAATTACAAGCCTCGTTTCAGTTCAAAGAAGACACTAAAGTTGATGCGTGGTTTTCGCCCACAAGTCAATTGGCATGCTGGGATTTGGTTTTCGAATGCAACACCAAAATTCTCTTTCTCTATGTGGTTGGCAGTTCGTAACAGACTAGCTACGGGGGACCGTATTCAAGCTTGGAGGATGGGAGCAGATGGGACCTGTAAGCTATGCAACGCTCATCTAGAAACCAGGAACCACCTTTTTTTCTCCTGCTCTTACTCCGGGGAAGTGTGGGCAAATCTGTCATTGCCTCTACTGGGTGGTCTTTTCACGGGAAGCTGGGATCTTCTTATTGATCTGGCACAGAGTACAATGCTGAACACAACAAATCTTTTTCTCTTCCGTTATGTCTTGCAGGCAACGGTCTTTACTCTTTGGAGAGAGCGCAATGGTAGAAGACATGGCGAATCTCCTCTCCCAATAAGCAAACTAGTCAGCAACATTGACAGACTCGTCCGCAACAGATTACTCTCTCTCCGCCTTCTACGAAGGAGGGGACTCGACGATGCAATGGGAAATTGGCTTGCTACAAGATAACTTTTGGTTTCTAGTCAGTTTTTTTTCTTAAATTTCTCTTATGTTATCACTCTCTGCTCTCAGGTTGATTTAAGCAAACGCCACAGCAAATGTAACAAACGATGTTTTTGGTTGAATTAATTTAAAATATATTCAAAAAAAAATTGTCTCGTTTGGTGTGTAATGTTACAAGAACTGAGATGGGTATATGGTTTTATGATTTTCACAGCTTGAAGTATTTCCTAAGCTTGATGAGATTCCGAAGGAGCTTAGCGATCATCTCCAAAGATGATTGACTGGTTTTTGGAAGAGAATCTTAAGGGTGATCTGCTTCAATACAAAAAATTCAAGCACGCATTTAAGATTTGCGATAAAAGAATGGAAATTAAGATGTTTGTTCAAGAAATCCAAAGAAGGACCACCAAAGATATAGGCTTCGGTGTATCTTTTGGATCATCCAACACCAGATGACCGCAGATCAAAATCTCCAAGGATCTATGGATTCACAAGAGTACCGCCCACTGTTTTTGTGAGATTCACATATGGAAACAAGGAGCTAATGGGAGTCTTGGTTGAACATGTAAAGAATGTGGGTACCATTCAGAATTACTTTGATCGTTATAACCTTGAAACAATCTGTCTTGAAGAATTACAAAGGATTTCTGTGCTTGATATCCGTTTGGAAACATGGATCGAGACAAAAAAAAACCACCTGGTCCGAATTGGAAAAATAAAAAAACGGCATCACCATTGTTCCCATCGATCATGAGATGTATTTTTACAAGTACAATATTTTCTCCTATGTCAAGTTAAAATTGTTGGACGGTGAAAATCGTTTATATTTTACTCTGTCTTCTGTCAATTATGTGGAACGTCTAGATCCGGTGATATTGAATTCCTGAGGCAGTGTGGATGGGAGCATGAAATCGGATACATAGAATCATTAAAGGCATAATATCTGATTTTACAAGGAAAAAATGAAATAAAAGTTATATTTCGATAATAAATTGTCTTTTTTTTATAAACAGTTTATGGAGTTGAGTTATTTATAAAACTTTAACATATTTTATCTATATTTTTATCATTTTATGATCTTTAATAAAAATGCACAATTTTTGAATTCGCTTAGGACAGTTCAAAATGTTGCACCGACACTTAATAGAGCCAAAAGTGTGAAAATTCTTAGACAAAAACAAAGTAAAAACAAGTTCATACGTAAACACCGAGTTACATCATCACATTCACAGATCCATGTCTTTGAGTGTTTTTTGGTCAAACGTAATTTGATGTTGACATTCTCTTAACAAGAAACTTTCACAAAAGAGTTCTAGAAATCATGTTTTTTTTTTTTTTTTCTTCTGAGGTTTTGGTTTTGGAGTAAATCTTGTTTTTGTAGGAGTTGCATAAAATAACTTGAATTTTAATAAAGTTTAGTTCAACTTGGGTATTCGATCAGAATGTCTCGATCGGTCTTAAACCGAAGACATATGGGATGGATTTGAATTAACCTAAACCAAACGGTTTAGGGAACGTGGAACGTGGAACGAGAAAGACGTGGATGCCAAGGATGGATGCCAGAGTCGAAAGCATCAGTGAGATGAAGAAGTTCCGAGCCAGAGTCGAAGGATTTTAGAAGCTATTTTCGGTGTTTCTTTCTCAAACGTGAAGCTCTGACTTTGAAGTTTCTATCGATTTGGACCAGTATTGCATCCGCTGATCTGTAACTTTGACTGTAAAGACGACGATGTCTCTCAACCAAGAGACCGTAGATAGTTGAGCACCATGCCATTCGGGATAGGATTTTCTCAGCTTTGGATTCTTTGAGGTTTACCATGGCAGAGAGTACATCCTCCCATATCTGTAGAGGGGAGAGATGTATCCGATTACTTATTGCAGTCCAAATCGACCAACAGAAGGTGCAATCAAAGTAGAAGTGAGATCTAGTTTCGTTTGCGGAGTTGCAGAGAAGGCATAAGGGATCTGTTTGGAGTCCCCATTGGAGAATCTGGCTTTCAATGCAATCAGAGAAGTTTAAAACTTGGAGAGGTTCTAGCTGATCAGTGGCTACTGTTATTCGCTTCATGCTTGTGCAATCTTGAAGGTCAGTATCACGTGCTTCCGTAATGTCTTTAACTTCAACTAGTTTCTTGGAGTGTCGAAGCTTGATTATCCTAAAGATCGAGAAGCTCTGAGAAAGCAAAAATTGGAAAGGATAGCCAGATATATCAGATTTGTTAAGTCTTGAACTATGATTAGATCATTATATTTTATGTGAGGCTCCTAATATGTTTGTGCTCCATAACAATATAGAAATTTTGTGAGAAAAAAAAAGTAAAGAAAATGATAAGAGTTTTTTAGAGCTTCCTTACCTTATAGTCTTCCCAAGGTTTGTTAAGCTGACAAACAAGTACATATTCTTGACCCAAATGGAGAATCCTTATAAGGTCAATAGGCACCGACGCAAGGGCACGGCTAGGAACGTTGAGTAGCGAGAGATCCTTAAGATCAGATAGATTGTTGGATGAGATGGTACAAAAGAAAAACCGTTGCGTAGAATACAAGTATTGAGCCCTTAGGTCAGTCAACCTATCGAAGCGGTTGGCTAGGTATCCCGAGAGCTTCTCGAGATCAGATCGATACTTGTATGCGTTGGTGAAAAATAAAGACTGCTTCGGAGTTATAGAGAAAGTACTTATAGTTTCCTGAAAACACAAGAAAGGTAGGTTTTTAGTGTAATAAAACGGATCGTGGCAAATCCGGCCTGAAGCCGACTCCATATCTTTTGTTCTCCTCCTCTTCATCTTCTCTGCATGTGAGCGAATAGTAGAGGGGTTTCCATCACAACGTTCAATCTCAGTCACCGAAAGCTTCAAAAAAATTTCCTCTACAACATCTTTCCCAAGGCACACCTTGTGAATAGCTTCAAGGCATCTTCATCATTGAGACCTTTAAGTTCATAAATCTCATTGAGATGGCACTCCTCAAGAACTTTTCTTTCACTTGAGGTTATGATAAGTAAGCTCCCTGGACCAAACCGAATAAACCCACGCAGAAAAGACTCTGCGTCTTGAGCATTTTGCAAATCATCTAGAACAAGGAGAACTCTTTTTGGACGACGGCATGGCTCGGCATCTTGATTGTTTAGGTCAAACTTTTCCATTGGGATCTCTTGAAAGTCTTCATCAGAAAAAAGCTCATGATCTTGTTATTGCATTCTTTGATGATGCGAGAAGCATCATATCCATGACACATTCTGCGAAAGGCTGCTTTAACAACGTCGTTTTGCCTATGCCAGGATTACCTAAAATGCCTATAGAACGAAAACCCCATGCTTGCTTGCATAGCAAATTTTCCAGCTCTCGTAACAGCGTGTGGATCCCATATTTTCCGTTGGATTGAGCTTCTCAGATACATTCTTG
Organism: Isatis tinctoria; assembly: GCA_010577795.1. Lineage (NCBI taxonomy): Eukaryota > Viridiplantae > Streptophyta > Magnoliopsida > Brassicales > Brassicaceae > Isatis > Isatis tinctoria. The sequence goes on along the minus strand of CM021250.1, from coordinate 12,365,583 downwards.
GCGATCTCTTCTATAAATTCGGATTCGTCCCTGCAAAAACGTTAATCTACTGTAAGGAAATTAATCTCAGTGGTTTGCGTGACCGTCCGTGAGTATTAATCAAAATTTTCTATATGAATATTATTAAAAGTCCAAAATTTTCTATACGAAATATTTTCTGAAGGTTACTATGTTTGTTTTTGTGTTTGTTATTTTGTTTTATCCAATTATAATAGTTGTCTACATAAGCCTATTATTTATAGTCTTATATATAGCTTATTTGGATTTGAAAATGTAAATTAAGACGATTTTTTCTTGCCTTACAATTTTACAGATTTCATATAACAAAATAAATGGATAATATTTTGAAAGCAAACACCGAAAAATTGAAGAAGTTTAGTTTATCTTAATTCGACGATGTTGTTTTATTGATAGAAACATTTAAAAAAAATGTATAACTTTTAATCGCTAATTGTTTTTTGGTCATTTTCTTAATCACTTGTTTTTTTTTTGCTAGCGAAAAATGTTAAAGTACCACTAAATTAGAAATCAAAATATAAAATTAAAATCTAATTTTATTTATTTTGCTTTTACTTCTTTTTGTAATCAATTCATTGTTTTCTACTGTTGTATTAAAACAGATTTTAAATAAGTTTAAAATATATAAAGTTAAATTATATATCTGGAGAAGGAAAATTGTTTTTATGATTTTTTTTGGGTTCATTTTTCCTGTTTTTATTTGTTAATTATGTTGTTTCGTTAGAGATAAACATTATCCTAGCAAATTGGTTATTATTAGATAACCAACGGTATATACAACATATTATAATAAGTTCTGACTTCCAAAAAAAATGAATTTAATTTTTCAAATTAGAAAACAAAGCTAAATAAGGCATGCAAGATGCCATTTTTTATAGTTAGCTAATAAAATAATATCGGGTGAAGGACCTGAAGGTTGAGATGATTTTCAGACTTTTGTTCTTCTTTTTGTTGTTTGTGATAATCACGATCTTGAATCGAAACACAGAATAATCCCGGAACATGTTCTTGGTTTCAACACGTACATAATGATTAAAACCGCCGTATAAAAACTCATTCCAGATTTTATATATCAAAGAAACTTGGTTCGAACATATAAGATAAATATATAGGTGGAGTTGCATTCGCATACCTTAGTTTATCTCTATACTCATGGCCTTGTAGTTCCATAGTTTCCTTTAGCAAGCAGTGCCACTTAGTCACCTGATCTGCAGAATAAGACTTCCCAGCACCGCAAACGCTTTAGCAAATATCTCTATTCGCTTCGCGCTGGCGTGGTTGAACACCGGAACCACCACATGGCCTTCTTTTCGCAGGAACTCAAGAAGCTTCACAAGCTTCTCTAGGCATGCCACAGAATACGCGTAAGGGTTTGAGAAAACCACCACAAAAAACTTGATATGGGAAAACTCGCCCTTCTCTAGCTCGTGGCCGGTATTTTTATGTACCACATCGATACCTTCGCGGTATAAAGCTGCAACGAGGTAGCTGATGAAAGAAAAGACAGATGAGTCATCATTGTTGAAGCTAATATGAACATTTTGCTTGGTTTCGTAATTGTTATTCATTTTGATTATGGGAGATTAATGGAGAAGACAAAGTGTCAATATTTGTAGGGAGGGCTTTATCAGTAAATAATAATATATAATAAATAAAAGGTGAATATCCTGCGAAATTCTAACAAATTAAGATGCGACTGGTGCAAAGTCTTCGAAGGCTTTAGAAGATTGTAAAATCTTCACAGCTTTTTTTTTTTTTCCAATCAGACATTTTTAAATTTTGATTCTTTTAAAGTCTTCAAAGCCATTTTTCATTTCTTTTTCTTCTTTTCGTTATTTTTCTAAAGCTTACTAAATGTGGCTTTAAACAAAAAAAAAACTATTTTCATTTTTTTTAAACCTTTTTATCTAGAAAAGTTTTTTCTTCTCCGTATCATAATTAAAACATTTATCTAAATCTATATTAAATTTATCATAAACTTTTCTGATAAGTTAATTATTAAATTTTTTTCTTGTTCTTTTAAAATCTATATTGCCTAACATTTTTTCATTATTAGTATCTAAAAAAAGAGAACAAAAATTGAAAAAATGCATAACTTATACTCATAATTTTTTTTGCATTATAGTATCTAAGAGAGAAAAAGAAAATTGAAAAAATTCATAACTTATTTTTTTAAAAATTTTTTGTATTATTATAAATTTTATATTATTTATTTATGTTAATAACTAAATATTTTAAAATTATCTATTAATAAAATAATATTAATTATAACATGTATATAATAATTTGGACCATTTTATCACTATCTTTTGACATATATTTACATTTGGCATAAGTTTTATTTTTATTAAATTGTTAGTATATAATGTAGCAGTTACAATTTCTAAAGTTTTTGATACCAATAAGACTTTTAAAGTTAAAATCTCTACGGCCTAAAAATTTTTAAAACCAAAATCTCTATGGTCAAAAGGCTAAAACTTAAAATTACAGCCACGGCTGTTACCAAATTTTTTTTTAAACTTCAGATGCATTACCAAGTAGAATCAAAAAGATAGTCTATACAGAGAGAGACCAAGCGGGAAGCCAAACATGAGAAAAGGTGATAGTAAAAGCCAAAAAACAGAAGAACCTCCGAAAGGGACAAAGAGGCGACATATTAAAAAACACAAGCGTATGAACCAAAAACACAAGCGAAAGAACCAAAAACGAGAAAGCCAGCTACACACAGGAGGATTTCTCACTGTCAAAAAGATGACTAAGCCACGAAGGAGGACCGGTCGCCACATAAGATTGATAACGGCCATCTTGAACCACGCTCAGAGCAATGAGATAGGCTCCTCTGTTAGCTGACGCTTCCACACGCTCCACTTTTCTGTCACCAAAATCCACCAAACGCGAGCGAATAGGATAAGCAAGATGATGGAAGGAAGGCCAAGCTTTAGTCTGTTAACCATCCCCACCAACTCCACCGCATCAATAGCTAAAATCACTTTATCTAAGTTATGTGAGATCATGCTCTCTATAGCTCATTTGAACACCTCAGCCTTCACTGCAAAGAGAGAATTCAGATTACCGAAAGCCCTACGACTATGCAGCAAAACAGATTACCGAAAGCCCTTCCTCTGGGACAGGGAAATTAGATGCAGCCCACGTCAAACGCGCCACCGGGAAAGCGAAGAGGACGTGATTGGCTGTTTCTGGTTCTCCCCCACATAATTGGCATCTGAGGTCAAGCTTGACTCCACGCAGGGAGAGAGTGTTTGCTACTGGAAGGATCTCGCTCACCATTCTCCAGAGGAAAGATTTGATATTCGGGGTCGTCTGAAGTTTTCAAATCTGTTCCTTCAGCCCATTTAGCGAGGGTAGTTGAGTAGCCACCTCCACTATTCTTTGGTTTAGAGTAAGCGCTGCTAGCCAGTATCCCGACTTGACCGAGTATTCTCCCCTTTATTGTGACGCCAGACCCAGAAGTCTTGGAGTTCTACCACCGGCTGATTAAAACAAATACACCTCACGTCTCCGGGGTAGAACAGAGTATCAAGCTTCCCCCGGTCCCAACATCTGTTTGCATCATCAATAAGATCACTCACTTTCATGTTAAGATTGAATTCCACCCCTTCATAAGAGGCACCCTGAAAACACCTTCATCATCATAAAACCAGGGATCCAACCACACTCTTTTTGAAGCACCATTTCCAATAGCAAGAGAGAGAGACCTTTAGCAAGAAGGCTCCTGCCATGTACTATGCTTCGCCAGATGAAGGAGGGTCGTGAGCCCAAAGTTGCATCTAGGAAGGCAGAGTCAGCAAAGTATCTACTCTTTAGCAACCGAGCCATAAGGCAATCAGGAGAAGAAAGAATCCGCCAAGCTTGTTTTGCAAGGAGGGCTTGGTTGAAAACTTCTATGTCCCGAAACCCCATGCCCCCATCTTTTTTAGCCACACACATTTTCTCCCAGCTAATCCAATGTATTTTCTGCTTGTGCTCTAGGGAGTTCCACCAAAAGTCGGCCACCGCGGAAGTAATGATCTGACACGTCTTTTTTGGGAACCGGAAACACATCATCGCATAAACAGGCATAGCCATAGCCACCGCCTTAAGCAGTATTTCCTTTCCACCTTGAGACAAACTTCTATCAAACCATCCTGATAGGCGATCTTTGAGACTCTTGTAAATATAGGCTAGCATATCAACCTTTGAGCCACTAAAACACTCTGGTAGTCCAAGTAGACACCACCACCACCCTCATTGAAGATACCCAATGTAGTTTGCAGTTCCTCTTTGAGACCAGCCCCAATTTGCTTGCCGAAAGTAATGGAAGACTTATCACAATTAATGCACTGGCCCGTAACATCTCCATAGGCTTTAAGGATCGACTTAAACTTGGACACTTCCTCCTTATTCAACTTGCAGACAAATAGACTGTCATCTGCAAAGAGTAAGTGATGAATAGCGGGTCCGTTTTCATGAAACTTGATTCCCGAGATCTGACCATTCAACTCGGCTTGATTGAGCATGTTGGATAGACCCTCTGTGCAAAGAACAAACAAGAACGGCGAGAGAGGGTCACCCTGTCGAATACCCCTTTTCGGCTTGATTAAACCAAGAGGTTGATTGTTGATGAGTACCGAGTAAGTTACAGAGGTAACACAGCCCATGATCCAAGAAATTCATTGCTGATGAAACCCCATTGCCTTTAATAGCTCTTCAATGTAGTCCCATTCCACCCTATCAAAGGCTTTAGACATATCCGACTTGATAGCCATGAACTGAGACGAGATAGTAGGATGAGTCTTTAGAGCGTGCACTACTTCATGGGCTATTACTATGTTATCTGAGATTAGGCGATCCACGACGAAGGCCGACTGCGTAGGGGACACCAGCAAATCGAGGAAAGGTTGCAGCCTTCGCACCAGAATCTTGGAGACTATCTTGTATAAGACTGAGCAGAGACTGATCGGTCTCAAATCTTTCATCAGATGAGGGTCAACAATTTTAGGTAACAGGCAGAGGAAGGTGTAGCTCCATTCTTCCTACATGATACCAGAAAAGAAAAACTGTTGACCTCAGAACAGACCTTATCGCCAATGATCTCCCAATGATGTTGGAAGAAAGATCCATCAAGGCCATCAGGACCCGGAGCACTAGATGGTTTAATTGCAAAGACCGCTTCTTTTATCTCCATGCACGAGACCTCTTTGATCAACTCCCTATTCATAACATCCGTAACTTTTGCTTTAAAATTACTGAAGAAATGACCAAAGCTTGATGAGGAAGAGGTCTTGAACAGGTTTTGAAAGTAATAATTGCCACACCACCCATAGCCTCAATATCCCTGTGCTCATTCCCACCGTCATCAAAGAGCATTTCCACCGATTGTCTCGATCTGTTGCTTTTCACCGCAGCGTGATAGAACTTGGTGTTGTTATCACCTTCTTTTAGCCACCGATCATGACATTTATTACTCTAAAACAATTCTTCCTCTTTCTGTGCTTCAATAACCCCTTTCTTCAACACATAGAGCTTCATCCAACTGGGATTTATGCTAGACTCCTCAAGCTCTAGTTCCAACTGACAGTGCTTCAGTTTTTCATTTGAGTTAGCTTCATTATCTCTTTTCCACGCACAGATTTCCTTTCTAACATGCTTGATACGGTCCTTGATCAACCCCGCACCATTCATTCGGTTTCCTCCCCAAGCCAGTTTGATCTTCTCCTTTAAGAATGGCTTAAAACTCAACTGCCTATCATATCGAAAACGAGTTTTGCACTTGACCGAATTAGCTTCGAAGTTCACTTGAACTGCTCTATGGTCAGAGCCTCTTTTTTCCAGGAAGATTTGATTAGAGAGAGGAAAAAGATCGAACCAGGCCTTATTCCCAAAGCAACGATCGAGCTTACACTGTATCCATAGAGAATGCCTTCTCCCTCCCCATGTAAAACCATTACCCACACTAGGTAAATCCTTCATCCCACAAGCCTTGATGACATCCCCAAAAGCCGAAAACAAAGAGTCATTCCTTTGTGGTCCACCAGTCTTTTCACCATTATGCAGAATTGATATTACGTGTTTTTAACGTATTTTGATTCGTTTTTAGTATTCGGTTTGAGTTTTGATTTGCATCTTTCGTTAGTTTTTCGAGTCTTTTCTATTGTTTTGAGTGTTTTTACAGATTTCATGGAGTTCCGAAGGAGTTTGGCATTTACAGACATGTTCGAGTCAAGTTAAGACGGAAAAACGAGAAAAGGACCAAACACAAGAGAGCCAAGCAAAGGACGACCGTTCCTTTCCATGGAACGACCATGGAGAACGATCGTTCCCTCCAAGGAACGGTCGTTCCCTCATCCACCAACCCTGCCGACAAAAACCGAAGATCGATCGTTCCATCCCATGCAGCCCGTTCCCTCATTCACCAACCATGCCGACAAAAACACTGAGGAACGACCGTTCCCACAACAGAACGATCGTTCCCCGCAAAAACACTAAGGAACGACCGTTCTACGAAGGGAACGATCGTTCCCAAGTCCACCTACTCCACCTACTTCGATCGACCATGGAGAACGATCGTCTACACCAGAAAGACCGTTCCCGCTTCACCTACTCCCCTTCACCTTGGCCTATATAAGACTCACAACATCACTCTCAAACACACTTCTTCTTCCTCCTCTCTTCTCTAGCTTCAAAGCATAGCTTCTTCTTCAGTTTTAAGTTTTATGTTTATGCTTTTATTAAGTTTTATTTAGTTCTTTTAAGCTTTATACATTTATGCTTTAATTAAGTTTTACTTTCAGTTCTTATATTATGCTTTACTTTCAGTCTTTATATTTATGCTTTACTTCAGTCTTTATATTTATGCTTTACTTTCAGTCTTTATGTTTATGCTTTAATTAAGTTCTTATAAGTTTATATTCAGCTTTCATTATCTATTCAAGCTTTTATGATGAACTTTATAATCTCTTTGTTTTCTTCTTTAATCATGTCTGAGTAGACCTCTTAGTTAGGTTAAGGTTTGTCAAAGGAATTCATGAGCTTTAGGGTTAAACACAAATAGCTATTCAAATCAATATCTTCACCCTTGTTGTTCTTAATTCTTAGATCGAATTGATCACTTGATCTTATGAAATTTGGTTTAACTTAGACAGCGAGAGTTGCTAGGTTGCTAGAAAGAACATTGGTGAGCAATTTAACCATTACCTGCGAGAGTAGATGTATTGAGAATTGTGAACATATTAAACCTATCCTTAATGCTTGTCTACGATTTCTAGTACCAGCGATAGTTAGATTTCTAGGTGATAGACAAAGATATTGGTACCACGAGAGTGGATTGATATTATCTTAGTGTTTAAGTTCTAGATTTATGCTTAATCATTGCCTGAATAGTTGTTTGATCCGTTGCTCTGAATCTCCTGCGATATTCCTTGACCTAACGCTTGTTTATATTTATCTTACAACCGATTTCGCTTTCATTACTTGTTACTTACAAAAACCAAAACATATTCAATTGTCTTAGCTTTTGATTTAGCTCAATATATCAAAGTGTGAAAACTGGTCTTCGTGGGATCGACCCCTAAATACTACTTCGTATGCTGTGCACTTGCAGTAGGAAATAAGGGTTTAAAACTCGTGTATCAAGTTTTTGGTGCCGTTGCCGGGGAACAAATATTCACCTTTGGTTTACGGCTGAATTATCAGACTAAGAACTTTACTAAACTCGTTTTCTTTTCTTCTTTGTTTTTGTGTTTCAGGTGCATGTCCCCAAGGAGCACAAGGAGCAGAAACAACGAGGATCTTGTTAGCTTATCAAAAGAGGAGTTAGCAAGAGCAGAACGAGGGGAACAGCAGAGACGTAACATACCTGTTCCGGAACCAGAACAACTGACACCGCCAACTCAGATATGGGCGGACAAGCAGACATCGCAGCTCAGCTGCTACAACTTCGGACCGCAGTTTCAACAACCAAGGCTTCAACACTCACCCGAACCTGTCCTATATGAGCACCAATGTGGAGAATCCGCAGGATCAAGTTTATCCTAAGCAAGGAAATCAGCCACAGATGGGTTTTCAGAAGAACTACTCCAACAACTACCAGAACCGGCCATTCGTTCCTAATCAGAACCGTTTCCAAGGAGGGAATCAGCCAAGGCAGCCTTTCACAAACTCACAACC